>JBBPBK010000101.1:0-307420 GCA_039720395.1 Liquidambar formosana | reverse complement strand
ATGAGCCCTCCAAAATGATTATGTGGAACTGCTGAAGAGGAACAAAGAGAACGTAAGAGCCAAAGCCGAGGGAAGGTGCCAGACCTGAAGATCTCGCCATATCGACCTACTTTGAATGGTTACTTCGTCAAAGAAGGGGATAATTTTCTATATTGCGGGGTTTCCAGAGCCCACCTTTGACCAAGCTACCAAGATCCGAGTTCCGGGTTTTTGAAATCTTCTTCACCGAATGGTATCCAATACAGCTGAATGGTGGATGATGATGAAACCATCAATGATGAGTTCTGGGAAAAGAAAGAGGAAGACTGGGCAGAGAACCTTGATGCGGGGGGCTATGACTGAAATGTTCCAAGACATGATCCTCACCGTGAAGACTCGACCAGTTGAAGAACTCCAGGGTTCATCCATTAGCCATGCTACCGTGCCATTCCTGAATTGGTACCTTGAATGTGGTGTCCATTGCGGAGATCCATGAAGAAGAAGACCTTGGCCTACCTGATAGCAGCTGTAGGTGTCTTAGTTTAGTAATATTTCCCTAATTCAATAAGATGTATACTTTACTCACTTTGTGGAGTCATAGTATTGATACAGATTTGTTTGTTTTCCTTCTTTCTTTTGTGTGTCATTCCATTATTCCTAGTCAATAAAGTGGTGCTTTCTTTTCTATATATGCAGTGTCTCTTTTCTCTCCTCTATGGATATTTATGGCATGGATATAGATCCTAGGAACGATGTCCCCTGGAGCTCGTTGAGCAAAGGAAAAAGGGGCGTCACCGAACCTAATATGGATGAATTGGAATCAATCAACTTAGGGACGAATGAATTGCCAAGAATAGTTAAAATTGGGAAAACCCTCTCCCCCGTTGAAAAAGAAAAGATGATCTCCCTCTTGAAAGCCAACATTATGGCTTTTGCATGGTCTTATGAAGACATGCCTGGCATCGACCCCGATATTGTGCAACACTATATCCCCACTAATTCCCTAAAGGAAGCCGGTAAAGCAGAAACTCAGAAGATTAAAACCAGAATGGGCTCTAAAGTAAAAGAAGAGGTAACTAACAACTAGACGCGGGTTTCCTCCAAGTTGTGGAGTACCCCGAGTGGCTGTCGAATATAGTGCCTGTGCCAAAAAAAGATGGGAAAGTAAGGATGTGTGTCGATTTCCGAGATCTCAACGCCGTGAGCCGTAAGGATGACTTTCCTTTACCTCATATCGATGTGTTGGTGGATAGCACAGTGGGACATGCACTCCTCTCCTTTATGGACGGATTCTCCGGATATAACCAGATAAAGATGGCGCCTCAAGACATGGAGAGAACAGCCTTTATCACGCAATGGGGAACGTACTGTTACAAGGTAATGCCTTTTGGCTTAAGAAACGCTGGGGCTACTTACCAAAGAGCAGCTACGACCCTATTGCATGATATGATCCATAAGGAAGTCGAGGTTTATGTCGATGATATGATCGTGAAGTCCGTGGATAGAGAAGGGCATTTTAAGGCGCTAGAGAAATTCCTAGAGCGAGCAAAGAAGTACAATCTCCGTCTAAACCCACAGAAGTGCGCTTTTGGTGTCACTGCAGGCAAGTTATTGGGGTTCATGATCACTCAGAGAGGCATCGAAGTGGACCCAGGGAAGATAAAAGCCATTGTGGAAATGGAGCCGCCTAGCACTGAGAAGCAGATCCGAGGCTTTCTGGGAAGAGTTCAATACATAAGCCGATTCATTGCCAACTTGACCATGGTTTGCGAACCAATCTTCAAATTGCTTAAGAAAGGTGTGCCAAAAGTATGGAACGAAGAATGCCAAGAGGCCTTTGAGACCATTAAGAGATACTTGAGCAATCCTCTAATCTTAGTTCCCCCACGGCAAGGTGCGCCGCTTTTGTTATACTTAACGGTCACCGAAACCGCGACGGGGGCTATGTTAGCTCAATATCTCGAAGGGTCTACAAAGGAAAATGTCATTTATTACTTAAGCAAGAAAATGACAGACTATGAAGTGAAGTACAATGCAATTGAAAAGGCTTGTGTGGCACTAGTATGGGCGACGCAGAAACTCCGGCACTACATGATGTCCTTCGAAGTGTTCTTGATAAGTCGCATGGACCCGTTGAAGTACCTGGTAGAAAGGCCAGTATTGTCATTCAGAACTGCTCGATGGTTAATTCTTCTCAATGAATTCGACATCAAGTACGTGAATCAGAAGTCTATCAAGGGAAGCGTCATCGCAGACTACCTAGCCAGCTGTCCGGTGTCATCATCCGCTCCGTTCAACGATCAATTCCCAGATGAGGACGTGCTAGAGATTGGTAGAAAAACTTGGAGAGTATACTTCGATGGGGCAGCCAATAAGAAAGGTTATGGGATAGGAGTCCTGCTGGTCTCACCCGAAGAGGCATTTACACCGTTAGCGGTCAAGTTGGGGTTCAAAGCTACCAACAACATTGCTGAGTATGAGGCCTGTATCCTACCACTGGAAGTGGCACTTGAATTGGGGATCAAAGAATTGGAAGTGTTCGGGGACTCAGCACTAATCATTTGCCAGATAAAAGGGGAATGGAAAACTCGAGATGAGAAATTGTTGCCTTACCATGCCTATCTGGAAGCTCTAACCAAGGAGTTCTCAGAGATAGAGTTCAACTACCTTTCAAGAAACAAGAACCAGTTCGCCGATGCCTTGGCGACCCTAGCATCCATGGTGGAGATACCTGATGGGGGAAATGTGAAGCCGTTGGTGATAGAATGCCGAGACAAGCCTGTGTATTGTTGTGCAATCCGAGGAGGAGAGGTAAATAATGGCCGTCCGTGGTTCCATGACATAATGAAGTTCATTGAAGAAAGGGAGTACCCAGAAGGAGCATCTCGCATTGATAGAAAAACCCTAAGGCGGTTGGCGAGTCACTATGTACTTTGTGGAGGAAAGCTATATCGGAGATCATACGACGGGATCCACCTGCTGTGGGTCACCGAGGAGGAAGCCGACCATCTGATTAAAGAAATCCATGAAGGAACAGGGGCTCCGCACATGAACGGCTATATGTTGGCTAAGAAAATCATGAGGCTAGGCTATTATTGGTCCACCATGGAAAGAGACTGCCACGCACATGTCAAGAAGTGCCACAAATGCCAACTGTTCGCCAGTGGACAACATTTGCCTTCTATGCCTTTAACGAGTATGTCATCACCTTGGCCATTCGCGGTATGGGGGATAGATATCATCGGACAGATCAAGCCAAAGGCATCAAATGGGCATGAATACATCCTGGTCGCCATCGACTACTTCACTAAGTGGGTGGAAGCAGCGTCCTTCAAGACCTTGAATTCCAAGAAGGTAGCACAGTTCATACAGCACAGCATCATCTATCGATATGGGGTACCGCATGAAGTTATCTCAGACAATGGCCAGCACTTTCAGAAAGAAACCCATGAGCTCTTGCAAAAGTACAGCATAGGTCACCATCTGTCATCACCATACCGTCCTCAGACTAATGGAGCGGTGGAAGCAGCTAACAAGAACATCAAGAAGATACTACAGAAGACTGCGGACTCATACACAGACTGGCATGAGAAGTTGCCATTGGCTCTATGGGGTTACAGAACATCAATAAGGTCCTCAACAGGGGCTACCCCTTATTCTCTAGTTTATGGAATGGAGGCCGTGTTGCCAGTTGAATTGGAAGTTCCTACACTAAGAGTTGCTGTGGAGAGCCAGATAACAGAAGTGGACTGGGTTAAGAGCCGCTATGATGAGTTAGCTTTGCTGGATGAAAGGCGTTTAAGGGCGCTGTATCATGTTCAGGGGTATCAACGGAGAGTTGCCAGAGCATTCAACAAGCATGTCAAAGATCGAGGTCTAAAGAAAGGGGATGTAGTGCTGAAAGAAATCAGAGCTCCAGTGTTCGATCCGCGGGGAAAATTCAAGCCAAGTTGGGGTGGGCCATACATTATCAAAGAGATATTGCCAGCAGGGGCCGTTCGCCTCATGGATTTAGATGGAATTGAGTTCGCTCGTCCAACTAATTTGGATCAATTGAAGAAATATCATGTTTGAAGCCTGCTAGGTTGAAAACCCGTAAGGGCGGCCTAGGCAAAAGTTAAGGCATAAGAACTACGTAAGACCTGATTCTCCATTCAAAAACAAAAAAAAAAGAAGAAAAAAAAACCATGGAGATACGTAGGCAACCCATAAAGTTACCTTGGGTGCGGTCTAAATCAAACAAGAAAATCCCAAATTTGATTTATTATTGGCAATTTATTCAAAACTAAAATTGATTGACATAGCAATTCATTGGTATTAAGTAAAAGAACTATAAATATGCCATAAATATCCTATTCTATTGAGTCTTCAGTTTTTCTTGGGCTTCTTTGCAGCTCGCTCTTCAGCTTTCTTCTCCTCTCTTGTATGTCTTCTTTTCTTCCTCAAGTCGTGTTCATAAGCTGCTGTCACTGCTTCCATAATATCTTCTCTGCAAGGTCCAAGTTCATTGTTCTTGATAAGTCCAAAAATCCTTTCTCTTCGAGTAGTCTCTCTCTCACCCAAATTACTTTTCAACCATTCCTTATACTCTGAGCTCATCATATACGGACCATCAGTATTCATAACTTGGGTTAGTATCAACTTGCTAGGCCATCGGTCCTTCGCCCAAGTCACTACAGAAAGACCCGCGGGCACCACAGGATAGTCACCTTTCAAGGAAGTAGGTATGGTTTGCATGGCACCCATCTGACGAAGAACCCTTGAAGGCCAATAGAAGGAAGTAGACCTCAGTCCTATGAGTCTCACCATGGCGCATCCAGAAGTCCACAGAAGCACCTGGTCACTGCAGCCCCATATGAATACAAACCACTTGACACTCCTCCAAGAAAGGGTTTGGAAGTAACCTAGCCAATCTCTCAATGAAAATTGCCCAGGTAGTTCAATGCGGCGAAGGCAGTAATGCTGGGGCTTGTATGGTGTAATGGCAACTGGTGACAAGAAATTCAGTCTTTCAAGCAACCACATCTGCAGTAGAATGGGGCTACCTCCTAAAGGAACCTTTGGGTCCTCATGAGTTTTATCCAAACCATTCAGGGTTTCAGCTAGCACCATGGGAATCAAGTTATGGCCCTTGGCAAGGAGAGGAATCAAGTCACAGATTTGAACGGGAACATGTGGAGTACTAGTGGAAATAAGAAAACGACCAATGAGGCAAAAGGCAAGTGCATGCTTAATAGGAAAGGTAAAATTCAGAATACCTTTACTATCACAAGCTAAAAAAGAGGTTGCCAATTTCATCAAGTCTACCATATGGTCCTTTACAAACGTAGAGGCATATTGTGAGTGAATCCCAAGTAGATTGGAGAAAGAAGTAAGAAAGCTTGGGCGAGGAGTAGGGAGAATGAAAGGACCTACCGTTGAAACTCCATACAATGCACAGAATTCCTCCATGGTTGGGCACAGTTCTTCATAGTTGAAGCGGAACACATGAACTTGAGGATCCCAAAAATATGTAGCAGCAGTCAAGAGGTTCGTTTCAAGCCTCACATGCCTCAAGGAGAGCAATGGATCCAAGCCAAAGCACTTGAACTCAGATTTTGCTTCAGCACTCATAACTCTCAAAAACCCTCCTAAAAATTTGTCTAGAGCCTCCATAATTTCTAATGAATGAATACAAGTAGGTTTAGGAACCTCTTGGATGTGTTTTTATAGGGAAAAGGTCACAAATCCAAGTTCAAATAGGAAAAAACGCATCAGAATAGGAAGTTTCCTATTCAAAGTGGGATTTCCGCTTCGGGCTCGGGTAACCACCCAGGCCTGGGCGGCTAGCCTCCCGAGGCCTGGTGGTCACCCAAGCCACTTTGTTTTGGTTTTGCTTCTCGCTTTGTCTCGCCTTGACGCGTGATCAAACCTCATTCCAAATGAGATATTCAACACTTTTTGAGCTTAAAATCAATCAAATTCCATCTTGAAATCAATTCCTTGAATTGATTTTATGTTCAAAAGGGTTGAATATATTTCCCCTGTGCCATGCCAACTCAAGTGACAACGTGTTAAGACACTTTCCTCTTGCACCATGCTTGTTTAATCTTGATAAATTGATCATATATCCTCATGTCAAATCTTGATTTTTCATCTCACTTGGTTGAATGTATTCATCACTTGAATATATTCTTCCATTTCAAAAGTGTATTCACCCTTTGAATATACTCCTCAGTTTCAAATTCTTGATTTTCCATCCCACTTGGTTGAATATACTCATCACTTGAATATATTCTTCCATTTCAAAAGTGTATTCACTCTTTGAATATGCTTCTCAGCTTCAAATTCTCATTCTCTATCATACTTGGTTGAATATATTCATCACTTGAATATATTCTTCCATTTCAAAAGCATGTTCACCCATTGAATATGCTTCCTAGTTTCAGATCCTCATTATCACTTACTTGGTTAAATATATTCATCACTTGAATATATTTCTCCATTTCAATGGTATACTCATCACTCGAGTATACTTCTCAGATATTTCGTCACTTACTTGGTTAAGTATATCCATCGCTTGGGTATATTTCTCCATTTCAATGGTATGTTCATCACTTGAACATACTTCTCAGATCATTTGTCACTTACTTGGTTAAGTATATCCACCACTTGGGTATATTTTTTCCATTTCAATGGTATGTTCATCACTTGAACATACTTCTCAGATCATTTGTCACTTACTTGGTTAAGTATATCCACCACTTGGGTATATTTTTTCCATTTCAATGGTATACTCATCACTTGAGTATACTTCTCAGATATTTTGCCACTTACTTGGTTAAGTATATTCATCACTTGAATATATTTCTCCATTTCAATAGTATGTTCTTCACTTGAACATACTTCTCAGAATATTTGTCACTTACTTGGTTAAATATATTCATGACTAGAATATATTTCTCCATTTCAATGGTGTACTCATCACTTGAGTACACTTCTCAGATTATTCTCTATCTTACTTGCTTAAGTATATCCATCGCTTGGATATATTTCTCTATTTCAATGGTATGTTTATCACTTAAACATACTTGTCACTTACTTGGTTAAGTATATCCATCACTTGGATATATTTCTCTATTTCAATGGTATGTTTATCACTCAAACATACTTGTCACTTACTTGGTTAAGTATATTCGTGACTAGAATACATTTCTCCATTTCAATGGTGTACTCATCACTTGAGTACACTTCTCAGATTATTCTTATCTTACTTGGTTAAATATATCCATCGTTTGGATATATTTCTCCATTTCAATGGTATGCTCATCACTTGAGTGTACTTCTCAGCTTACTTGGTTAAATATATCCATCACTTGGATACGTTTCTCCATTTCAAAAGTGTGTTCATCACTTGAACGTACTTCTCAGTCTTTTTCAATCATTAAGTATACTCATCACTTGAGTATATTTCTCAGCATCTTTTTCATCACTTGGTTAAATATGTTCGTGACTTGAATATATTTCTCCATTTCAATGGTATACTCATCACTTGAGTATACTTCTCAGTTCATTCTCTATCTTACTTAGTTAAATATATTCGTGACCTGAATATATTTCTCATTTTTCAAAAGTATGTTCATCACTTGAACGTACTTCTCAGTCTTTCTCAATCATTAAGTATCCTCACCACTTGAGTATACTTCTCAGATTTCATTCTCAGATTACTTGGTTAAATATATTCGTGTCCTGAATATATTTCTCCATTTCAATGGTATACTCATCACTTGAGTATACTTCTCAGATATTTTGTCACTTACTTGGTTAAGTATATCCATCGCTTGGATATATTTCTCCATTTCAAAGGTATGTTCATCACTTGAACGTACTTTTCAGATCTCATTCTCATCACTTGGTTAAATATATTCGTGTCTAGAATATATTTCTCCGTTTCAAAAGTATGTTCATTCGTAGTGGCTTGAATATGCTTCTCTTGACAATCATCAACCCCCAGTGGTTTAAGTATACTCATGACTTGAGTACACTTCCTTATTTCAGTCTCAGGTTTTCAACCTCCCATCATTGTTGGTATCAGTGTGTGATTTCTCTGGGCTTTTTGGCCAAAAATGGGTTGTTCTTTATCATTGGTTCACAAGTGTAACTTGTTCGCCAATGAGGGGCTTCTGTCACACCCCATTTTTGCACCACCTTACTAGGGCTCATCATTTCATGCATGTTTTGTTTTGTTTTTGAGTCTAGTCACTTGCATTAGTTTTCTAGAGTCACAAGGACAATGGATATGAATTTTGGTTCAAATTGGAGTTGATCTTGAGGGATAATAAGAGCTTTTGTGACTTGAGGGGCATAATCGTCTTTTAAGTCCCAAACTTTTCATTTGACCTTGGAATGATCTCCAAATTGTCAATTGGAGTTCATATGGATGCATAAGAGGTATTTTTAGTGTCAATTTGGTAAGTCAATGGCTCGGGATTAAAATGGCTCGATGTAGTTCAAATTGGTTAATTGACCCTTCCTTGGGTTAGCTCTAATTGACTCACAATTACCAACCAAATCTTTTCAAATTGACTTTCATTAGTCACCATTTTACCCTCAAAAGTGTTTCATGAAGTTCAATTTTGATATGGCCTGATGATGAGTTTAGTGTGGTTATTTACGGATTATCCTTGAAGAATTAGTGCGAATCACAGCATGAGATTTTTGGTTAAAATGAAAAGAAAATTATTTTATTAAATTAGCCATTTTTATCATGACACTAACACGTGTACGTATGTGATGAGTGTGTGTACGCACATACGATACATGCGCATGCGTGTTAGCGGTCAGTCTCCCAATTTTTATAAAAGACAATTTCCTTTTCCTATTCAGATTAGAAGTCTTTTATCATTATAAAATACCTTTTGATTATTCTCCAAGGAAACCTGGTCCAGGAAGGAAAGGGAAACTCCAGATTTCAGCTATAAATACTCTCTTAATGTCTTTAAACAAGGGAGAGGAGAAGAGGGTTTGGAGGGAGTGAAATTCGTCATAATTCAGCAGCAGATTTTCTGAAAACCAGCAGTCGTATTTTAATCATAACTTTTTCATCCGAAGTCAGAATTTGATGAAATTGGTCTTGTTAGAAAGATAATTCAATTCTATACAACTTTGTATTTCACAAGCTTTGTCCAAATCCAACGTTTTCATACCCAAAAACGCGATTGAAGTTGATGCTGCTGCAAAGTGACGAAAATCACTTTTCTTTTCTCTTGTTCTCTTTTTGTTTTCTATTTTCTTTTCAAAGTTGAGTGAGTTTTGATCTCTTTGCTGTGATACCACTTTGACAAAGAGGAGGATTCGTGTTGGTTTGATTCACTCTAAAAAGACCTGAGGAGCCACGAACAATTACAAACACAAAGGAAGGCCCTTCATAAGGTATTCTCCTTCTCTATTCAAGCTTAAACTAGGTTTTCATATGGGTTAGGCTTATTGCATGTTAAAGGTAACTTTTTTTATCATGTATTAACACTCTAGCTAGTTAATATACATGGAATATCTATTTTTTATCTACTGTTTAGCATGCTTTAGGGCTGTCCTTTAGGTTTTTAATGCATAGTTATGATTCTTGTGCTCCTGTTTGTCCTTGTGCTAGGATTAATGTCATTGCATGTTAGAGTTAGGATTTTCATCATGTTATATTGCTTTAGTTAATTAATATGCATGATTTAATTTCTGTTTAGTTTGGTTTTAGCATGATTAAAGTATGTCTTGTGAGTTTTTAAGCATATTTGTGAGTTTAGGGTTTTAGAGTCATTGTTTCGTGTTTGTTTTCATATAGCATGATAAAGTAGACTTTTTTATTTGGTTTTTCTTCGTGTTTGCTGTATATGATTTTCATATGGAGTAAACATGATAGTTTTGCATGCATGTTAGTATGTTTTAGGGTTTTTATGCATGATATGGTTCTAGGAATATGTTAGGACTTATTATTGTTCGCTGTTTTTGCTATTGGCATGCTTAGTGGATGATTTTAGGTCATAATACTATTCTGTCCAGATTTGCATGTTAGTATTTTTGCATGGTTTTGAGCACTTGTAAGGGTGCAAATAGGTGTGGTATTTGTCCTATGGCAAATAGGGCTGCTTATGTCTGAAATAGCTAATGCTTGGAGCTAATTGCGCTCAAGTAAGTGGGTGTGAAGGTGCCCCAATTCACCTTTCTTCCTTAACTCATTCTCTTCTCCCTATCTAGGGTTAATTTTTAATATGATCCTATGGTTTAATTAGAGGTTTCCTTCATAAACAAAATTCTGGTTTTTATTAAGGTTTCCATTTTGTGGATTTCTTTCCTAAAATCAAACTTTCTATCAATTCTCTTTTGATCAAATAAGGAAACCTAGGGTTTTTACCATAGGTTTGTATTAGGATTTAACCTTAGTTCTAATCGAACTACGTGGACTTTGATCCATGTATTTCGTTGCATGGTACGTAGGCGCTCTTCGTGAGGCTCAAGTCCGTTCTAGGATCCAAGCATCCTAGGTTTATTTTTTTTTTCTTTTCTTCTTTTTCTTTTTCTGTTTTTATGTGCTTATTATGCATGGATGGATGAATGAAATATATGATATGCATGCAATTCTTGTGATGATATACTTGCTGATTTTTGTATGGAAAGATCTTGATTTAGCCCAAATGAACTGAGAGACCGAAAGGGTGACATGGGTGCCTATAGGCTTTGCCTAGAACCTTCCCATGTCATAACTTAGCCTCCGAATCCCCGATTTCTTTGGTTTTCAAAAGATTGGTTTTTGCCTTTCCTTTTTTATGGAGTCATTCAAATTGTTTTCCTAAAACAAACTATTTTTAGGGTTTTCCTTATTTCCTTTAAAAAATAAGGTGGCGACTCCTTTCCTTTTTCTTTTTCAAACCCATTTTCTTTCAATCCCTCGTGGGCCCAATTTCCGGGGTTCACAAGGGGTCTCTATATGGCTCAGCATTTTGCATAAGCTACAACAAGAAGCCATGTGGATTCCTCTTTTTTGGAGTTGATCATCCGTTGGAATTTTATTACATAGTGCGTTCTTCTCATTTGAAGTGGTGTTGTTTATCTTTATTTGGTCGCTCATGTCCGAGCACTCTCTGCACATCCAAAGTCATGTCCAAGCGTATTTTCCAACCAAGAAGGTTTTCAACAATCAGGCTAAGTTGCCAAGCACGTCCAAACACACTTGTGTCTGAGTGATCCTATAGATCCGAGTTTGTACCCAAGCATGTTTCTGTGGTGCGTGCATCTTCTTATCTAAGTATAGAAAATTGTTTTATGTGTTCGAATCCAAACACGTTTCACGAATCCAAGCTCACGTTCAAGCGTTTTAGGTATACCGAGAACATCAACCCTCGGTTTACGCTATTTCAGGAGGGTCTATTTTTGCCCAAGAAGGATCTTTTCAATCAGATTAGTAAGTTGAGCTTAAATGGTCCTTTTGTCTCAAATAATATATAATCAGAGCATGCTTAGACCGAGCAATGCGTGGTCCGTAATCTGAGTTAAGCTATGATTGAGTTGGAACGTCCACCAACGAGATTATGGGTCGAACAGATACTATCCAAGCACAACTGGACCAAGTACGGCCTAGCCTTAGGTAGCGACTTAAGATAAGTATTTAGTGAGCAAATTTATACTGAGCACTTTTGGACCGAGCTGAGTAATTGAGTTAAGATGATTATTGTCACACCCCATTTTTGCACCACCTTACTAGGGCTCATCATTTCATGCATGTTTTTGTTTTGTTTTTGAGTCTAGTCACTTGCATTAGTTTTCTAGAGTCACAAAGGACAATGGATATGAATTTTGGTTCAAATTGGAGTTGATCTTGAGGGATAATAAGAGCTTTTGTGACTTAAGGGGCATAATCGTCTTTTAAGTCCCAAACTTTTCATTTGACCTTGGAATGATCTCCAAATTGTCAATTGGAGTTCATATGGATGCATAAGAGGTATTTCTAGGTTCAATTTGGTAAGTCAATGGCTCGGGATTAAAATGGCTCGATGTAGTTCAAGTTGGTTAATTGACCCTTCCTTGGGTTAGCTCTAATTGACTCACAATTACCAACCAAATCTTTTCAAATTGACTTTCATTAGTCATCATTTTACCCTCAAAAGTGTTTCATGAAGTTCAATTTTGATATGGCCTGATGATGAGTTTAGTGTGGTTATTTACGGATTATCCTTGAAGAATTAGTGCGAATCACAGCATGAGATTTTTGGTTAAAATGAAAAGAAAATTATTTTATTAAATTAGCCATTTTTATCATGACACTAACACGTGTACGTATGTGATGAGTGTGTGTACGCACATACGATACATGTGCATGCGTGTTAGCGGTCAGTCTCCCAATTTTTATAAAAGACAATTTCCTTTTCCTATTCAGATTAGAAGTCTTTTATCATTATAAAATACCTTTTGATTATTCTCCAAGGAAACCTAGTCCAGGAAGGAAAGGGAAACTCCAGATTTCAGCTATAAATACTCTCTTAATGTCTTTAAACAAGGGAGAGGAGAAGAGGGTTTGGAGGGAGTGAAATTCGTCATAATTCAGCAGCAGATTTTCTGAAAACCAGCAGTCGTATTTTAATCATAACTTTTTCATCCGAAGTCAGAATTTGATGAAATTGGTCTTGTTAGAAAGATAATTCAATTCTCTACAACTTTGTATTTCACAAGCTTTGTCCAAATCCAACGTTTTCATACCCAAAAACGCGATTGAAGTTGCTGCTGCTGCAAAGTGACGAAAATCACTTTTCTTTTCTCTTGTTCTCTTTTTGTTTTCTATTTCTTTTCAAAGTTGAGTGAGTTTTGATCTCTTTGCTGTGATACCACTTTGACAAAGAGGAGGATTCGTGTTGGTTTGATTCACTCTAAAGACCTGAGGAGCCACGAACAATTACAAACACAAGGGGAGCCACTTTATGCATTAATACTTGAGTGTTTGAGAGAGAATAAGGTATTCTCCTTCTCTATTCAAGCTTAAACTAGGTTTTCATATGGGTTAGGCTTATTGCATGTTAAAGGTAACTTTTTTATCATGTATTAACACTCTAGCTAGTTAATATACATGGAATATCTATTTTTTATCTACTGTTTAGCATGCTTTAGGGCTGTCCTTTAGGTTTTTAATGCATAGTTATGATTCTTGTGCTCCTGTTTGTCCTTGTGCTAGGATTAGTGTCATTGCATGTTAGAGTTAGGATTTTCATCATGTTATATTGCTTTAGTTAGTTAATATGCATGATATAATTTCTGTTTAGTTTGGTTTTAGCATGATTAAAGTATGTCTTGTGAGTTTTTAAGCATATTTGTGAGTTTAGGGTTTTAGAGTTATTGTTTTGTGTTTGTTTTCATATAGCATGATAAAGTAGACTTTTTTATTTGGTTTTTCTTCGTGTTTGCTGTATATGTTTTTCATATGGAGTAAACATGATAGTTTTGCATGCATGTTAGTATGTTTTAGGGTTTTTATGCATGATATGGTTCTAGGAATATGTTAGGACTTATTATTGTTCGCTGTTTTTGCTATTGGCATGCTTAGTGGATGATTTTAGGTCATAATACTATTCTGTCCAGATTTGCATGTTAGTGTTTTTGCATGGTTTTGAGCACTTGTAAGGGTGCAAATAGGTGTGGTATTTGTCCTATGGCAAATAGGGCTGCTTATGTCTGAAATGGCTAATGTTTGGAGCAATTGCGCTCAGGTAAGTGGGTGTGAAGGTGCCCCAATTCACCTTTCTTCCTTATCCCTTCTCTTCTCCCTATTTAGGGTTAATTTTTAATACAAGTCTATGGTTTAATCAAAGGTTTCCTTCATAAATAAAATTCTGGTTTTTATTAAAGTTTCCATTTTGTGGAGTTCTTTCTAAAATCAAACTCTCTATCAAATTCAACTCTTTTGATCAAATAAGGAAACCTAGGGTTTTAACCATAGGTTTGTATTAAGTCTTAACCTTAGTTCTAATCGAACTACGTGGACTTTGATCCATGTATTTCGTTGCATGGTACGTAGGCGCTCTTCGTGAGGCTCAAGTCCGTTCTAGGATCCAAGCATCCTAGGCTTCTTTTTGTTTTGTTTTGTTCTTCTTTATTTTCTGTTTTTATGTGCTTATTATGCATGGATGGATGAATGAAATATATGATATGCATGCAATTCTTGTGATGATATACTTGCTGATTTTTGTATGGGAAAGATCTTAATTTAGCCCAAATGAACTGAGAGACCGAAAGGGTGACATGGGTGCCTATAGGCTTTGCCTAGAACCTTCCCATGTCATAACTTAGCCTCCGAATCCCCGATTTCTTTGGTTTTCAAAAGATTGGTTTTTGCCTTTCCTTTTTTTATGGAGTCATTCAAATTGTTTTCCTAAAACAACCTGATTTTTAGGGTTTTCCTTGTTTCCTTTAAAAAATAAGGTGGCGACTCCTTTCCTTTTTCTTTTTCAAATCCATTTTCTTTCAATCCCTTGTGGGCCCAATTTCCGGGGTTCACAGTTTGGCGACTCCACTGGGGATTTGTGGGCTAGACTCTATAAAGTTTAATTGGGCTAGGTTAATTTCTTATGTTTAATTAAAATCAATCACATTGCATCCGCTTGATTGTGTGCTTTCATTTATTGCATTGTGTGCGCAAACTCTTGCATGTTAGGATCGATGTCCCTCGATGTATCCTTGCCAACGATCGGCCTAGTCTCAACCTTGGTTTTCCTGATTCCATGTGTTGGGGCGAAAGCTATCAACCTCTCTTGCCTAGTACCCTTGGGCTTGCCCTTGGGTATATTAAATGAGTTAATCACGTACTGCTGGACCCACGCGGCGTTCCTGATGCCACATGTGGTTAGGTATAAGGATTGCTCAAGCAAGTGAAGGACCCTAGCCTACCCTTATCATTAGTCCATATAGACAGACTTGTAGGACACTACGGTCTCACCTTTATGCACCCACAATTGTTTGTAATGATGCTATGCCGTGTTTGTGGTGTGAGGCTTTATATCTTATGCCCTTAATATAGACCTTTAAACCCTAGCCTTCGTTAAGGCCATGGGTTAGGAGGAATAAATTAAGGAAATAGGATGTAAAGCTATGTTTGTGATGTGCTAGTCCTAGGGGATTAATTAAACCTAATTGAAGGACTCTATGCCCTATTCTTTAAAACATACCCTTAATCCATGACCCCTGTAAAGGTAATTGGATAAAAGGAATGAATTAATTGAACATGGTGTAGAGACCGAATTCATTAAGGAAAATATGGAGGTTTAGGACAGATCCTTAGGCTAAAGGTTAAAACTTTTCTATCCATAGACGTGCTGGCTTGGATCCGCAATCCACAAGGGCGTCTAGTGAGTGTTGAGTCTACCCATCAGACAGACATGGCCGACGAAAGAACTAGTGAGGGGCACTTTGACCTTGAGGCTTGCCTGAAAGCCATCATGGCCAAGCTTGACCATACCGCCGAGACATCCGATACCGCATTGAAAATGGCTCAAGAGAACCAACAGAAGATGGCGGATCTTGAACAAAATGGCTCTAAGGCCCATTCCTCGGGTATACCTCATGGGGCTGGCACCGAAGAGGGACCTCAATCCAATGAGAACACCAAGACAAGGGGGGAAAGTAGCTCGAAACCTGAGGTCACCAACCTAGAAGGGGAAGCCAAGGGGAAAGGTACTAGCAGTGATTCCGTGTTAGCTAGCAAGGTAGAAGCTTTGGAGAGAACCATAAAAGGGATTCGCAGGGCTGATGACATGGTCGATGTGCGGACTCTATCCCTGTTTCCAACGGCTCGTATTCCACTACAATTCAAGATGCCGGAGTTAGAAAAGTTCGATGGGACGGGTTGCCCTAAGACTCATTTGAAGATGTACGTGCGAGCTATGCACCCTCGAGGGGCTACTGACGAGCTTTTAGCTCAAATGTTCCATGAAACCTTGGCCACTTCTGCTTTGAAATGGTTCTTATCCTTGGATGAGAATAGAACCCGGACTTGGGAAGACATATGCAATGAGTTTTCAGAGCACTACAAGTATAACACAGAGGTGGACGTTACTCGAAGGGACCTAGAAACTACCAAGCAAGGGGCTCATGAAACTTTCTCCGCTTACATTACAAGGTGGAGACAAAAGGCGTCGAGAATGACGGATAGGCCGAATGAGGAGGACCAAATTCAGTTAGTGGTTAAGAACCTGCTGCCCGTGTATCACAAGCACCTATTTGCCCACTATTTCCCAAATTTCAAAGCTCTCATTGGGGCTGGCACGCAGGTTGAAGATGCTATCAATGATGGGACAATCAAGACTGAGGAAGTGAGGAGTCGCAAGACAAACTTTACTGGGAAGAACAATGCCGAGGTCAACACCATAACTCAACCAATCCAACCCTTTTCTCTCAATGATGTCAACCCACCTCGCCAATTCACTGACCTATTCATGCCACTCGAAAGAGTCCTTGAAAAGCTCATAAGTCGTGACCTATTGAAGCCACTCGACCCAAGACCTCCACCAAATCCCTTACCCAAGAGCTACAATGAGAATGAGTACTGCAAGTACCACCAATCCAAAGGCCATGCCACCAATCGCTGTATTCGCCTTCGCCACCAAGTCCAAGACCTCATTGACAAGCAAGTCATTTCACCACCAACCCGTCCAAATGTCACCCGTAATCCTCTCCCATCACACAACAACACACCCCCACCTAACACCATAAATGCCATTGGGGTTGAATCCTCTCGCCCTCGCCATCCCATAAGACAATACACTCCGCTCCCCATGACCTTAACCCGTCTCTTCACCATTTGCCGCAATAACAGCCTTATCATGCCACTTCCACCAAAGCCAAGGCCCTCAACCCCTCACCAATATTGCCAATACCATTGTGCACCCGGTCATGACACCGAGGCTTGTTCCATACTAAAAAAGATCATCCAAGACCTCATTGACCAAAAGGTTTTGTTGTTGCCAAAGAAATCTATCCAACAAGAGCTGAAAGAAAGATATGAAGCAGGGGATCCTCAGGTTGGCCTATTAGGTGAAGCGTCGGGGAAATTTGATTACTATGTGCTGTACTCAAGCCCAAGTCCGATATCAGATGAGCCGATAGTCCCTTCAGGATGGGATGACTTGCCGACAGAGATGGAGAGCATTGACATGATAGAATGGGATGACTTAATGAATGACTCCGAGGAAGTCCATGATATATGGGCTAGTGATGATGAGCTGGATCATATAACCAGAGGGGGTCGCCATTTCAAGCCTCCCCACCTAGAATCTGAGAATCCGTTGGAAGATTTGGAAGGGCAGAGGCGTCCTAGCTTGCAAGAAGAAGAGGATGAAGTGCTTAGGCAGCTGAAGAAGACCAATGCCAACATCACTATCTGGGGCTTACTCATGGCCTCGCACTAAGCACAGACAGACCGTGTTGAAACTGCTGAATCAGATACAAGTGCCTGTTGACACATCCCCCGAGGGATTGGTACATTTGGTGAATCCAACTCCCAAGAACTCAACCATCGTGTTCACCGATGTAGACCTACCCAAAAGCGGGCCAAGCCATTCTCAAGCTCTCTACGTGACCGTTGACACTATGGGGAAGAGGGTTCCTACCGTCCTTATCGACAATGGGTCCGCACTGAATGTATGTCCTCTCCGAACTGCCACTGTTTTGGGTTTGGGACCCACCGATTTCACGCCATCTGGGCAGACCGTAAGAGCTTATGACAACACCCGCCGAGAAGTAATAGGGGTGGTTACTTTGCCTCTTATCATGGGACCCACTGAATTTAGGGTGGAATTCCAAGTGTTAGATGTGCCGTCATGTTTCAACTTGCTGTTGGGCCGACCTTGGATTCATCCTGCTGGGGCTGTGCCATCTTCACTCCATCAAAAGGTGAAGTTTCCTCATGAAGGAGCCATAGTAACACTTCAAGGGGACTATGAATTGAAACTCGCAGGTGTGCCTATATGTGAGATACAACCTGAATCAGCAGCGATACCGCTATCTGGGTTTGAGTATGTCCAATGCATTGAGAAAGAGCTCGAAAAGGGTGAATTAATACCCTTGGACTTTTGTCCCCATGGCAACTTGCATGTTGGTGAAATCATGAGAAGAATGAGTTTCTTTCCAGGCATGGGGCTAGGGCGTCGCCAACAAGGGATCCCTACGTCTATTCAAAGCCGTGTCACCTCATACACCTTCGGGCTAGGATATGAGCCCTCTAGAAATGATCATGCGGAAATGCTAAAGAGGAACAAGGAGAAAGTAAGAGCCAAAGCCGAGGGAAGGGTGCCAGACCTGAAGATCTCGCCATATCGACCTACTTTGAATGGTTACTTCGTCAAAGAAGGGGATGATTTTCTATATTGCGGGTTTCCTAGAGCCCACCTTTGACCAAGCTACCAAGATCCGAGTTCCGGGTTTTGAAATCTTCTTCACCGAATGGTATCCAATCACAGCTGAAATGGTGGATGATGAAGCCATCAATGATGAGTTCTGGGAAAAGAAAGAGGAGGACTGGGCAGAGAACCTTGATGCAGGGGCTATGACTGAAATGTTCCAAAATATGATCCTCACCGTGGAAGACTCGACCATTGAAGAACTCCAGGGTTCATCCATTAGCCATACTACCATGCCACTTCTGAATTGGTACCTTGAATGTGGTGTCATTGCGGAGATCCATGAAGAAGAAGACCTTGGCCTACCTGATAGCAGCTTGTAGGTGTCTTAGTTTAGTAATATTTCCCTAATTCAATAAGATGTATCTACTTAACTCACCTTGTGGAGTCATAGTATTGGTACAGATTTGTTTGTTTTCTTTCTTTCTTTTGTGTGTCATTCCCATTATTCCTAGTCAATAAAGTGTGCTTTCTTTCTCTATATATGCAGTGTCTCTTTTCTCTCCTCTATGGATATTTATGGCATGGATATAGATCCTAGGAACGATGTCCCCCCGGAGCTCGTTGAGCAAAGGAAAAGGGGCGTCACCGAACCTAATATGGATGAATTGGAATCAATCAACTTAGGGACGAATGAATTGCCAAGAATAGTTAAAATTGGGAAAACCCTCTCCCCCGTTGAAAAAGAAAAGATGATCTCCCTCTTGAAAGCCAACATTATGGCTTTTGCATGGTCTTATGAAGACATGCCTGGCATCGACCCCGATATTGTGCAACACTATATCCCCACTAATTCCCTAAAGAAGCCGGTAAAGCAGAAACTCAGAAGATTAAAACCAGAATGGGCTCTAAAAGTAAAAGAAGAGGTAACTAAACAACTAGACAGCGGGTTTCCTCCAAGTTGTGGAGTACCCCGAGTGGTTGTCGAATATAGTGCCTGTGCCTAAAAAAGATGGGAAAGTAAGGATGTGTGTCGATTTCCGAGATCTCAACGCCGCGAGCCCTAAGGATGACTTTCCTTTACCCCATATCGACGTGTTGGTGGATAGTACAGTGGGACATGCACTCCTCTCCTTCATGGACGGATTCTCCGGGTATAACCAGATAAAGATGGCGCCTCAAGACATGGAGAAAACAGCCTTTATCACGCAATGGGGAACGTACTGTTACAAGGTAATGCCTTTTGGCTTAAGAAACGCTGGGGCTACTTACCAAAGAGCAGCTACGACCCTATTGCATGATATGATCCATAAGGAAGTCGAGGTTTACGTCGATGATATGATCGTGAAGTCCGTGGATAGGGAAGGGCATTTCAAGGCACTAGAGAAATTCTTAGAGCGAGCAAAAAAGTACAATCTCCGTCTCAACCCATAGAAGTGTGCTTTCGGCGTCACTGCAGACAAGCTATTGGGGTTTATGATCACTCAGAGAGGTATCGAAGTGGACCCAGGGAAGATAAAAGCTATTGTGGAGATGGAGCCGCCTAGCACTGAGAAGCAGATCCGGGGTTTTCTGGGAAGAGTTCAATACATAAGCCGATTCATTGCCAACTTAACCATGGTTTGCGAACCAATCTTCAAATTGCTTAAGAAAGGTGTGCCAAAAGTATGGAACAAAGAATGCCAAGAGGCCTTTGAGACCATTAAGAGATACTTGAGCAATCCTCCAATCTTAGTTCCCCCACGGCAAGGTGCACCGCTTTTGTTATACTTAACGGTCACCGAAACCGCGACGGGAGCTTTGTTAGCTCAATATCTCGAAGGGTCTACAAAGGAGAATGCCATCTACTACCTAAGCAAGAAAATGACAGACTATGAAGTGAAGTACAATGCAATTGAAAAGGCTTGTGTGGCACTAGTATGGGCGACGCAGAAACTCCGGCACTACATGATGTCCTTCGAAGTGTTCTTGATAAGTCGCATGGACCCGTTAAAGTACCTGGTAGAAAGGCCGGTATTGTCATTCAGAACTGCTCGATGGTCAATTCTCCTCAACGAATTCGACATCAAGTACGTGAATCAGAAGTCTATCAAGGGAAGCGTCATCGCAGACTACCTAGCCAGCTGTCCGGTGTCATCATCTGCTCCATTCAACGATCAGTTCCCAGACGAGGACGTGCTAGAGATTGGCAGAAAAATTTGGAGAGTATACTTCGATGGGGCAGCCAATAAGAAAGGTTATAGGATAGGAGTCCTGCTGGTCTCACCTGAAGAGGCATTTACACCGTTGGCGGTCAAGTTGGGGTTCGAAGCTACCAACAACATTGCTGAGTATGAGGCCTGTATCCTAGCACTGGAAGCGGCACTTGAATTGGGGATCAAAGAATTAGAAGTGTTCGGGGACTCGGCGCTAATCATTTGTCAGATAAAAGGGGAATGGAAAACTCGAGATGAGAAGCTGCTACCCTACCATGCCTACCTGGAAGCTCTAACCAAGGAGTTCTCAGAGATAGAATTTAACTACCTTTCAAGGAACAAGAACCAGTTCGTCGATGCCTTGGCGACCCTAGCATCCATGGTGGAGATACCTGAAGGGGGAAATGTGAAGCCGTTGGTGATAGAATGCCGAGACAAGCCTGTGTACTGTTGTGCAATCCGAGGAGGAGAGGTAAATGTGTTAGGATTATGCCCTAGAGCCAATCATAGAGATGATTGTTTAGGGATTAGGAACAATCATTTGATTTCATTTATGTATGTCACATTTATTATTGATTTAATAAAAGGGCTTATTCTATTATGTTTATATGCATCATTTATATTTACATAATATGTCCATGGAGTTAGAGTTGAGAATATGGAATTACAAAGAGTTGTAATTTTGAGACTATAGATATATCTCTGTACTAAACTCCTTAAGCATTCCTAGTTGAAGGTTCACTATGATGGACAGTAATGAACCATAGGACTAGCACTTGTTAGGTTGACTCTATAGGAGGATAGCTAGTCTCAAGCTATTTGTGTGGAGACACTACAACCAACAAGTGGGTGCCTATTATAAGAATAGGTACACTGAATGTGACCAAAGATATGAGATAAACTGAATGGAGTTTTATCCTGCCTGTCAATCAGTTTCTCATTGTTATAGTGGTACAAGTAATCCTTAGACCTGAGACACCATAGTTGCCTTATGCATGTAGCTTTAGAAGTTTGATAACACTAAGTGCAGATCCTATTCAGGGGTCTGCAAAGGTGTTCATTGGCCCTACTACTCTGTGTATGAAGGCATGTGAGTGATCAACAAGGGATCCATCACTCTCAGGAAAAAGAGAGAGAATGTCTCATATAGCATTCATAATATAACTCATTAAATCCATGGCCATGGTAGGATGAATATGAAAAGAGTTTCATGAGTTCATCTATGAGTTGATATCTATGAATGAGTATAAAGTAATTGAACTAGGGACTTGACAGACTTCCATGTCCTATTAGTTCAATTGGAGACATTGTGTTGAAGGAAGGATGCAATTGTAACCTATAAACTATAACAGAAGGGTTCTTTGTAAATGACTATTCACCTCATTAAGGACCACACCATGAGCCATATGCTAGGTGTTACTCATGGTTAGTAGAAGCCCTAATTGATATAAGTGAGTTATAATCAATTAGGGAATTGGAAGGAGTTCCAATTAGACCCTAAATGGAAAGAGTTCCATTGTGCACACCTCGTGCTATTCCTACTACTTAATGATGTGAACCCAATGGGTCACACACTGATCATGCAAGAAGGGCTTTAAAGTCTATGAGAGAAAGGGTTTTAGTGAATAAAGAATAGTTCTTTATAGGCCTATTTGTATTTGATACAAATAATAGGGGTTAATGTGCAATTAAGTGTAATTACACATAACCCTATTAGGGTTTCTTCCCCATGGCCAGCCCCCTTTAGTGGGCTGCCTATATAAGTCACACTTATGTGTGACATGGCAAAAAAAGGCTTGCACAAAAAACCCTAGCCGTCCAGCCCCTTGGAGGCTCTCTTCTCTCTCTCTCTCTTCTCCACCTCTAGCAACAACAAGGAAGAAGAAAGAAAAGGCTTGAAGCTCTAGCTAGGTGTGGATACCGTTGGAGGCAGCACACTTGGGCTGCTCATTCACCGCTGTCCGGAGTAGAAGCTTGGAGCAAAACGGAGAAGACAAAAAATCCTGTAAGTGTTCTAACCCTCTTCGTAGTTAGGGTTTGATTTTGTGTTATGCATAGTTAGATTCATGGGATTGGGAATCGTAGGAAAAATTTTTATATTCCGCACTTCTATTTTTCCCTCTTGTTCGATTCCCAACAAAATGATGGCCGTCCGTGGTTCCATGACATAAAGAAGTTCATTGAAGAAAGGGAATACCCAGAAGGAGCATCTCGTATCGATAGAAAAGCCCTAAGGCGGTTGGCGAGTCACTATGTACTTTGTGGAGGAAAGCTATATCGGAGATCATACGACGGGATCCACCTGCTGTGTGTCACCGAGGAGGAAGCCGAGCATCTGATTAAAGAAATCCATGAAGGGACAGGGGCTCCGCACATGAACGGCTATATGTTGGCTAAGAAAATCATGAGGCTAGGCTATTATTGGTCCACCATGGAAAGAGACTGCCACGCACATGTCAAGAAGTGCCACAAATGCCAACTGTTCGCCAGTGGACAACATTTGCCTTCTATGCCTTTAACAAGTATGTCGTCACCTTGGCCATTTGCAGTATGGGGGATAGATATCATCGGACAGATCAAGCCAAAGGCATCAAATGGGCATGAATACATCCTGGTCGCCATCGACTATTTCACTAAGTGGGTGGAAGCAGCGTCCTTCAAGACCTTGAATTCCAAGAAGGTAGCACAGTTCATACAGCACAGCATCATCTATCGATATGGGGTACCGCATGAAGTTATCTCAGACAATGGCCAGCACTTTCAGAAAGAAACCCATGAGCTCTTGCAAAAGTATGGCATAGTCCACCATCTGTCGTCACCATACCGTCCTCAGACTAATGGAGCGGTGGAAGCAGCTAACAAGAACATCAAGAAGATACTACAGAAGACTGCGGACTCACACACAGACTGGCATGAGAAGTTGCCATTGGCTCTATGGGGTTACAGAACATCAATAAGGTCGTCAACAGGGGCTACCCCTTATTCTCTAGTTTATGGAATGGAGGCCGTGTTGCCAGTTGAATTGGAAGTTCCTTCACTAAGAGTTGCCGTGGAGAGCCAGATAACAGAAGTGGACTGGGTTAAGAGCCGCTATGATGAGTTAGCTTTGCTGGATGAAAGGCGTTTAAGGGCGCTGTATCATGTTCAGGGGTATCAACGGAGAGTTGCCAGAGCATTCAACAAGCATGTCAAAGATCGAGGTCTAAAGAAAGGGGATGTAGTGCTGAAAGAAATCAGAGCTCCAGTGTTCGATCCGCGGGGAAAATTCAAGCCAAGTTGGGGTGGGCCATACATTATCAAAGAGATATTGCCAGCAGGGGCTGTTCGCCTCATGGATTTAGATGGAATTGAGTTCGCTCGTCCAACTAATTTGGATCAATTGAAGAAATATCATGTTTGAAGCCTGCTAGGTTGAAAACCCGTAAGGGCGGCCTAGGCAAAAGTTAAGGCATAAGAACTACGTAAGACCTGATTCTCCATTCAAAAACAAAAAAAACAAAAAAAAAAAAACAAAAAAAAAAAAACAAAAAAAAAAGAAGAAAAAAAAAAACCATGGAGATACGTAGGCAACCCATAAAGTTACCTTGGGTGCGGTCTAAATCAAACAAGAAAATCCCAAGTTTGATTTATTATTGGCAATTTATTCAAAACTAAAATTGATTGACATAGCAATTCATTGGTATTAAGTAAAAGAACTATAAATATGCCATAAATATCCTATTCTATTGAGTCTTCAGTTTTTCTTGGGCTTCTTTGCAGCTCGCTCCTCAGCTTTCTTCTTCTCTCTTTCATGTCTTCTTTTCTTCCTCAAGTCATGTTCATAAGCTGTTGTCACTGCTTCCATAATATCTTCTCTGCAAGATCCAAGTTCGTTGTTCTTGATAAGTCCAAAAATCCTTTCTCTTCGAGTAGTCTCTCTCTCACCTAAATTGCTTTTCAACCATTCCTTATACTCGGGGCTCATCATATATGGACCATCAGTATTCGTAACTTGGGTTAGTATCAACTTGCTAGGCCATCGGTCCTTCGCCCAAGTCACTACAGAAAGACCCGCGGGCACCACAGGATAGTCACCTTTCAAGGAAGTGGGTATGGTTTGCATGGCGCCCATCTGACGAAGAACCCTTGAAGGCCAATAGAAAGAAGTAGACCTCAGTCCTATGAGTCTCACCATGGTGCATCCAGAAGTCCGCAGAAGCACCTGGTCACTGCAGCCCCATATGAATACAAACCACTTGACACTCCTCCAAGAAAGGGTTTGGAAGTAACGTAGCCAATCTCTCAATGAAAATTGCCCAGGTAGTTCAATGTGGCGAAGGCAGTAATGCTGGGGCTTGTATGGTGTAATGGCAACTGGTGACAAGAAATTCAGTCTTTCAAGCAACCACATCTGCAGTAGAATGGGGCTACCTCCTAAAGGAACCTTTGGGTCCTCATGAGTTTTATCCAAACCATTCAGGGTTTCAGCTAGCACCATGGGAATCAAGTTATGGCCCTTGGCAAGGAGAGGAATCAAGTCACAGATTTGAATGGGAACATGTGGAGTACTAGTGGAAATAAGAAAACGACCAATGAGGCAAAAGGCAAGAGCATGCTTAATAGGAAAGGTAAAATTCAGAATACCTTTACTATCACAAGCTAAAAAAGAGGTTGCCAATTTCATCAAGTCTACCATATGGTCCTTTACAAACGTAGAGGCATATTGTGAGTGAATCCCAAGTAGATTGGAGAAAGAAGTAAGAAAGCTTGGGCGAGGAGTAGGGAGAATGAAAGGACCTACCGTTGAAACTCCATACAATGCACAGAATTCCTCCATGGTTGGGCACAGTTCTTCATAGTTGAAGCGGAACACATGAACTTGAGGATCCCAAAAATATGTAGCAGCAGTCAAGAGGTTCGTTTCAAGCCTCACATGCCTCAAGGAGAGCAATGGATCCAAGCCAAAGCACTTGAACTCAGATTTTGCTTCAGCACTCATAACTCTCAAAAACCCTCCTAAAAATTTGTCTAGAGCCTCCATAATTTCTAATGAATGAATACAAGTAGGTTTAGGAACCTCTTGGATGTGTTTTTATAGGGAAAAGGTCACAAATCCAAGTTCAAATAGGAAAAAAACCATCAGAATAGGAAGTTTCCTATTCAAAGTGGGATTTCCGCTTCGGGCTCGGGTAACCACCCAGGCCTGGGCAGCTAGCCTCCCGAGGCCTGGTGGTCACCCAAGCCACTTTGTTTTGGTTTTGCTTCTCGCTTTGTCTCGCCTTGACGCGTGATCAAACCTCCTTCCAAATGAGATATTCAACACTTTTTGAGCTTAAAATCAATCAAATTCCATCTTGAAATCAATTCCTTGAATTGATTTTATGTTCAAAAGGGTTGAATATATTTCCCCTGTGTCATGCCAACTCAAGTGACAATGTGTTAAGTCACTTTGATCTTGCACCATGCTTGTTCTATCTTGATAAATTGATCATATATCCTCATTTCAAATCTTGATTTTCCATCCCACTTGGTTGATTATACTCATCACTTGAATATATTCTTCCATTTCAAAAGTGTATTCACTCTTTGAATATGCTTCTCAGCTTCAAATTCTCATTCTCTATCATACTTAGTTGAATATATTCATCACTTGAATATATTCTTCCATTTCAAAAGCATGTTCACCCATTGAATATGCTTCCTAGTTTCAGATCCTCATTATCACTTACTTGGTTAAATATATTCATCACTTGAATATATTTCTCCATTTCAATGGTATACTCATCACTCGAGTATACTTCTCAGATATTTCGTCACTTACTTGGTTAAGTATATCCATCGCTTGGGTATATTTCTCCATTTCAATGGTATGTTCATCACTTGAACATACTTCTCAGATCATTTGTCACTTACTTGGTTAAGTATATCCATCACTTGGGTATATTTTTTCCATTTCGATGGTATACTCATCACTTGAGTATACTTCTCAGATATTTTGCCACTTACTTGGTTAAGTATATCCATCGCTTGGGTATATTTCTCCATTTCAATGGTATGTTCATCACTTGAACATACTTCTCAGATTATTTGTCACTTACTTGGTTAAATATATTCATGACTAGAATATATTTCTCCATTTCAATGGTGTACTCATCACTTGAGTACACTTCTCAGATTATTCTCTATCTTACTTGCTTAAGTATATCCATCGCTTGGATATATTTCTCTATTTCAATGGTATGTTTATCACTCAAACATACTTGTCACTTACTTGGTTAAGTATATTCGTGACTAGAATATATTTCTCCATTTCAATGGTGTACTCATCCCTTGAGTACACTTCTCAGATTATTCTTATCTTACTTGGTTAAATATATCCGTCGTTTGGATATATTTCTCCATTTCAATGGTATGCTCATCACTTGAGTGTACTTCTCAGCTTACTTGGTTAAATATATCCATCACTTGGATACATTTCTCCATTTCAAAAGTATGTTCATCACTTGAACGTACTTCTCAGTCTTTTTCAATCATTAAGTATACTCATCACTTGAGTATATTTCTCAGCATCTTTTCCATCACTTGGATACATTTCTTCGTTTCAAAAGTATGTTCATCACTTGAACGTACTTCTCAGTCTTTCTCAATCATTAAGTATCCTTATCACTTGAATACACTTCTCAGATTATTCTTATCTTACTTGGTTAAATATATCCATCGCTTGGATATATTTCTCCATTTCAATGAATGCTCACCACTTGAGTATACTTCTCAGATTTCATTCTCAGATTACTTGGTTAAATATATCCATCGCTTGGATATATTTCTCCATTTCAATGGTATGCTCACCACTTGAGTATACTTCTCAGATTTCATTCTCAGATTACTTGGTTAAATATATTCGCGACCTGAATATATTTCTCCATTTCAATGGTATACTCATCACTTGAGTATACTTCTCAGATTTTTTGTCACTCACTTAGTTAAATATATTCGGGACCTGAATATACTTCTCCATTTCCAAGGTACGTTCGTCACTTGAACGTACTTTTCAAATCTCATTCTCATCACTTGGTTAAATATATTCGTGACTAGAATATATTTCCCCGTTTCAAAAGTATGTTCATTCGTAGTGGCTTGAATATGCTTCTCTTGACAATCACTAACCCCCAGTGGTTTAAGTATACTCATGACTTGAGTACACTTCCTTACTTCAGTCTCAGGTTTTCAACCTCCCATCATTGTTGGTATCAGTGTGTGATTTCTCCGGGCTTTTTGGCCAAAAATGGGTTGTTCTTTATCATTGGTTCACAAGTGTAACTTGTTCGCCAATGAGGGGCTTCTGTCACACCCCATTTTTGCACCACCTTACTAGGGCTCATCATTTCATGCATGTTTTTGTTTTGTTTTTGAGTCTAGTCACTTGCATTAGTTTTCTAGAGTCACAAGGACAATGGATATGAATTTTGGTTCAAATTGGAGTTGATCTTGAGGGATAATAAGAGCTTTTGTGACTTGAGGGGCATAATCGTCTTTTAAGTCCCAAACTTTTCATTTGACCTTGGAATGATCTCCAAATTGTCAATTGGAGTTCATATGGATGCATAAGAGGTATTTCTAGGTTCAATTTGGTAAGTCAATGGCTCGGGATTAAAATGGCTCGATGTAGTTCAAGTTGGTTAATTGACCCTTCCTTGGGTTAGCTCTAATTGACTCACAATTACCAACCAAATCTTTTCAAATTGACTTTCATTAGTCATCATTTTACCCTCAAAAGTGTTTCATGAAGTTCAATTTTGATATGGCCTGATGATGAGTTTAGTGTGGTTATTTACGGATTATCCTTGAAAAATTAGTGCGAATCACAGCATGAGATTTTTGGTTAAAATGAAAAGAAAATTATTTTATTAAATTAGCCATTTTTTTCATGACACTAACACGTGTACGTATGTGATGAGTGTGTGTACGCACATACGATACATGTGCATGCGTGTTAGCGGTCAGTCTCCCAATTTTTATAAAAGACAATTTCCTTTTCCTATTCAGATTAGAAGTCTTTTATCATTATAAAATACCTTTTGATTATTCTCCAAGGAAACCTAGTCCAGGAAGGAAAGGGAAACTCCAGATTTCAGCTATAAATACTCTCTTAATGTCTTTAAACAAGGGGAGGAGAAGAGGGTTTGGGGGGAGTGAAATTCGTCATAATTCAGTAGCAGATTTTCTGAAAACCAGCAGTCGTATTTTAATCATAACGTTTTCATCCGAAGTCAGAATGTGATGAAATTGGTCTTGTTAGAAAGATAATTCAATTCTCTACAACTTTGTATTTCACAAGCTTTGTCCAAATCCAACGTTTTCATACCCAAAAACGCGATTGAAGTTGCTGCTGCTGCAAAGTGACGAAAATCACTTTTCTTCTCTCTTGTTCTCTTTTTGTTTTCTATTTCTTTTCAAAGTTGAGTGAGTTTTGATCTCTTTCCTGTGATACCACTTTGACAAAGAGGAGGATTCGTGTTGGTTTGATTCACTCTAAAGACCTGAGGAGCCACGAACAATTACAAACACAAGGGGAGCCACTTTATGCATTAATACTTGAGTGTTTGAGAGAGAATAAGGTATTCTCCTTCTCTATTCAAGCTTAAACTAGGTTTTCATATGGGTTAGGCTTATTGCATGTTAAAGGTAACTTTTTTATCATGTATTAACACTCTAGCTAGTTAATATACACGGAATATCTATTTTTTATCTACTGTTTAGCATGCTTTAGGGCTGTCCTTTAGGTTTTTAATGCATAGTTATGATTCTTGTGCTCCTGTTTGTCCTTGTGCTAGGATTAGTGTCATTGCATGTTAGAGTTAGGATTTTCATCATGTTGTATTGCTTTAGTTAGTTAATATGCATGATATAATTTCTGTTTAGTTTGGTTTTAGCATGATTAAAGTATGTCTTGTGAGTTTTTAAGCATATTTGTGAGTTTAAGGTTTTAGAGTTATTGTTTTGTGTTTGTTTTCATATAGCATGATAAAGTAGACTTTTTTATTTGGTTTTTCTTCGTGTTTGCTGTATATGTTTTTCATATGGAGTAAACATGATAGTTTTGCATGCATGTTAGTATGTTTTAGGGTTTTTATGCATGATATGGTTCTAGGAATATGTTAGGACTTATTATTGTTCGCTGTTTTTGCTATTGGCATGCTTAGTGGATGATTTTAGGTCATAATACTATTCTGTCCAGATTTGCATGTTAGTGTTTTTGCATGGTTTTGAGCACTTGTAAGGGTGCAAATAGGTGTGGTATTTGTCCTATGGCAAATAGGGCTGCTTATGTCTGAAATGGCTAATGTTTGGAGCAATTGCGCTCAGGTAAGTGGGTGTGAAGGTGCCCCAATTCACCTTTCTTCCTTATCCCTTCTCTTCTCCCTATTTAGGGTTAATTTTGAATACAAGTCTATGGTTTAATCAAAGGTTTCCTTCATAACTAAAATTCTGGTTTTTATTAAAGTTTCCATTTTGTGGAGTTCTTTCTAAAATCAAACTCTCTATCAAATTCAACTCTTTTGATCAAATAAGGAAACCTAGGGTTTTAACCATAGGTTTGTATTAAGTCTTAACCTTAGTTCTAATCGAACTACGTGGACTTTGATCCATGTATTTCGTTGCATGGTACGTAGGCGCTCTTCGTGAGGCTCAAGTCCGTTCTAGGATCCAAGCATCCTAGGCTTCTTTTTGTTTTGTTTTGTTCTTCTTTATTTTCTGTTTTTATGTGCTTATTATGCATGGATGGATGAATGAAATATATGATATGCATGCAATTCTTGTGATGATATACTTGCTGATTTTTGTATGGGAAAGATCTTAATTTAGCCCAAATGAACTGAGAGACCGAAAGGGTGACATGGGTGCCTATAGGCTTTGCCTAGAACCTTCCCATGTCATAACTTAGCCTCCGAATCCCCGATTTCTTTGGTTTTCAAAAGATTGGTTTTTGCCTTTCCTTTTTTTATGGAGTCATTCAAATTGTTTTCCTAAAACAACTTGATTTTTAGGGTTTTCCTTGTTTCCTTTAAAAAATAAGGTGGCGACTGTGAACCCCGGAAATTGGGCCCACAAGGGATTGAAAGAAAATAGATTTGAAAAAAAGAAAAGGAAAGGAGTCGCCACCTTATTTTTTAAAGGAAACAAGGAAAACCTTAAAAATCAGGTTGTTTTAGGAAAACAATTTGAATGACTCCATAAAAAAAGGAAAGGCAAAAACCAATCTTTTGAAAACCAAAGAAATCGGGGATTCGGAGGCTAAGTTATGACATGGGAAGGTTCTAGGCAAAGCCTATAGGCACCCATGTCACCCTTTCGGTCTCTCAGTTCATTTGGGCTAAATTAAGATCTTTCCCATACAAAAATCAGCAAGTATATCATCACAAGAATTGTATGCATATCATATATTTCATTTATCCATCCATGCATAATAAGCTAACAAAAACAGAAAATAAAGAAGAACAAAACAAAACAAAAAGAAGCCTAGGATGCTTGGATCTTAGAACGGACTTGAGCCTCACGAAGAGCGCCTACGTACCATGCAACGAAATACATGGATCAAAGTCCACGTAGTTCGATTAGAATTAAGGTTAAGACTTAATACAAACCTATGGTTAAAACCCTAGGTTTCCTTATTTGATCAAAAGAGTTGAATTTGATAGAGAGTTTGATTTTAGAAAGAACTCCACAAAATGGAAACTTTAATAAAAACCAGAATTTTATTTATGAAGGAAACCTTTGATTAAACCATAGACTTGTATTAAAAATTAACCCTAAATAGGGAGAAGAGAAGGGATAAGGAAGAAAGGTGAATTGGGGCACCTTCACACCCACTTACCTGAGCGCAATTGCTCCAAACATTAGCCATTTCAGACATAAGCAGCCCTATTTGCCATAGGACAAATACCACACCTATTTGCACCCTTACAAGTGCTCAAAACCATGCAAAAACACTAACATGAAAATCTGGACAGAATAGTATTATGACCTAAAATCATCCACTAAGCATGCCAATAGCAAAAACAGCGAACAATAATAAGTCCTAACATATTCCTAGAACCATATCATGCATAAAAACCCTAAAACATACTAACATGCATGCAAAACTATCATGTTTACTCCATATGAAAAACATATACAGCAAACACGAAGAAAAACCAAATAAAAAAGTCTACTTTATCATGCTATATGAAAACAAACACAAAACAATAACTCTAAAACCCTAAACTCACAAATATGCTTAAAAACTCACAAGACATACTTTAATCATGCTAAAACCAAACTAAACAGAAATTATATCATGCATATTAACTAACTAAAGCAATATAACATGATGAAAATCCTAACTCTAACATGCAATGACACTAATCCTAGCACAAGGACAAACAGGAGCACAAGAATCATAACTATGCATTAAAAACCTAAAGGACAGCCCTAAAGCATGCTAAACAGTAGATAAAAAATAGATATTCCATGTATATTAACTAGCTAGAGTGTTAATACATGATAAAAAAGTTACCTTTAACATGCAATAAGCCTAACCCATATGAAAACCTAGTTTAAGCTTGAATAGAGAAGGAGAATACCTTATTCTCTCTCAAACACTCAAGTATTAATGCATAAAGTGGCTCCCCTTGTGTTTGTAATTGTTCGTGGCTCCTCAGGTCTTTAGAGTGAATCAAACCAACACGAATCCTTCTCTTTGTCAAAGTGGTATCACAGCAAAGAGATCAAAACTCACTCAACTTTGAAAAGAAATAGAAAACAAAAAGAGAACAAGAGAAAAGAAAAGTGATTTTCGTCACTTTGCAGCAGCAGCAACTTCAATCGCGTTTTTGGGTATGAAAACGTTGGATTTGGACAAAGCTTGTGAAATACAAAGTTGTAGAGAATTGAATTATCTTTCTAACAAGACCAATATCATCAAATTCTGACTTCGGATGAAAAAGTTATGATTAAAATACGACTGCTGGTTTTCAGAAAATCTGCTGCTGAATTATGACGAATTTCACTCCCTCCAAACCCTCTTCTCCTCTCCCTTGTTTAAAGACATTAAGAGAGTATTTATAGCTGAAATCTGGAGTTTCCCTTTCCTTCCTGGACTAGGTTTCCTTGGAGAATAATCAAAAGGTATTTTATAATGATAAAAGACTTCTAATCTGAATAGGAAAAGGAAATTGTCTTTTATAAAAATTGGGAGACTGACCGCTAACACGCATGCACATGTATCGTATGTGCGTACACACACTCATCACATACGTACACGTGTTAGTGTCATGATAAAAATGGCTAATTTAATAAAATAATTTTCTTTTCATTTTAACCAAAAATCTCATGCTGTGATTCGCACTAATTCTTCAAGGATAATCCGTAAATAACCACACTAAACTCATCATCAGGCCATATCAAAATTGAACTTCATGAAACACTTTTGAGGGTAAAATGATGACTAATGAAAGTCAATTTGAAAAGATTTGGTTGGTAATTGTGAGTCAATTAGAGCTAACCCAAGGAAGGGTCAATTAACCAACTTGAACTACATCGAGCCATTTTAATCCCGAGCCATTGACTTACCAAATTGAACCTAGAAATACCTCTTATGCATCCATATGAACTCCAATTGACAATTTGGAGATCATTCCAAGGTCAAATGAAAAGTTTGGGACTTAAAAGACGATTATGCCCCTCAAGTCACAAAAGCTCTTATTATCCCTCAAGATCAACTCCAATTTGAACCAAAATTCATATCCATTGTCCTTGTGACTCTAGAAAACTAATGCAAGTGACTAGACTCAAAAACAAAACAAAAACATGCATGAAATGATGAGCCCTAGTAAGGTGGTGCAAAAATGGGGTGTGACAGCGACTCCTTTCCTTTTTCTTTTTTAAATCCATTTTCTTTCAATCCCTTGTGGGCCCAATTTCCGGGGTTCACAATTATTGATGAGCGTAGACCGTATGACAACTCATGTAAGTTTTGGATCGAGTGGATGCTTTTATAGCAAAGTGCTTGGGCCGAATAAACCTTGGCCGAATAGTCATGTATAGAACAAATTTAGACCGAACAAATTCGACCCAAGGATAAGGATTGGTAATGGCTGAGAACCGTGGGATGGAACGCTTCTTATGTTTAGGTAACTGAGGTAATTTACCCAAGTAATCTTCTTTTAGCTTCCTAGTTTGACGTTTCTCCATTAAAATAAAAAGAAGCTTGGTTGAGCACCTTTCCACGTGTCTTTCAATCATTGGTGGGTTAGAATTTTCCCACACAACTACCCCCAAGCCATTATTGCATCGTGTATTGGGGTAATGATGGCTTTGATCTAAGTGTGTTGTTCGTTTAAGTTATATTTTAGTGATCTTGAGCTCCCTTTTGATCGAATACGTTCATGAGTCCGAACTTGTTTCCATGCATAACTATGTTTCATCGCCTAAGGAGGGTATTTTGGATTGAATAAAGTCTCATCTCAATGCTAAATCTTTTTGAATTCGAGCTCATATCCGAGCATGATCATTGCTTCTAAGTTCATGTCCAAGAGTGATTATGATTCGAGCTCATGTCTGAGCGTGATCATTGTTTCTAAGCTCATGTCCAAGTGTAATCAATGGTCTTTTGTTACCTCAGCAAGGCTAGGGTGATCGATCCTCGTCGCTTTGATGAGACTAAGGAGTGTGTTCATTGTCCTTTGTCACCTCAGCGAAGCTAGGGTGATCAGCCCTTATCGCTTCGGTGAGACTAAGGAATGTGTTGGTTATCCTTTGTCACCTCAACAAGGCTAGGGTGATCTGCCCTCATTGCTTTAGTGAGACTAAGGAATTCAGATGCGTTGATTCTTTATTAGCTCCTTGGCTTTGAGTCAATGCGGTGATTATACACAAGGTGGTAGATCTGACGTTTATATAAGAAGTAGTTACTCTAAAGTGGCTCGTGGTTGCAATGGACCATACATGAGGTCATGGACCCGAAGAGAAGGCTATTTGAGGTGTTGGATTTCTTCAAATCATAATGTCCAAGTACATAAATATTAAAGTCGGTCCATGAATGTGTCGGGTCATCTTTTGTTTAGAACATGTCTTTAAACAATACACTGTTGGGCAAATTTGTCCTCGGAGGATGGATTTTGGTTTGGCTATGATCAAGCCAAAGTGGTCACTGTTATGGATCGAGGGCCTTTTGGCCTAAGCATGCATAGACCAAAGAAATGGTTCTTTGCAATCAAATTATGGTCGAGACATGCCTATGATTCGACTGGAAATTTTCTCCTTGGGTGTATTGTTATGTGAGGCCAATAAACGTACAAGACGTCAATTCATATATGCAAATAAAGTCTAATTCACTTGTTAAACAACACATGTCCATCTTCGGTGAGCCCGTATGTGGTTGGGTGAGCTAGATCGAGATAATCAAATGATGAGGTCAAACTTATGCACTAAAAAGGTGTTCAGTACAGGTTGATAATTAAATAATGTTCTTCCCGTCGGATCTTGTTCGGTTTATGCATATAGATGTGTACACCTGATGAGCTCTCACGCATGTGTCGGTGCATACATGTAACAAAGTAACATCACTTAACTCTTGTGAAACCGAGAGTTGAGGTGATGTTGTATTCAGGTGTATGTATAAGTTTGCCGATAATATTTATAAAATAAAGAGAATGCATTCGATATGCAAGGGATCTTTGGCAACTCAATTGATCCCGTGGGTATGCCATGCCAAAGTGTTGTCCAGCAAACCCACACTAGAGAATATTTATTCACTTAGGTGGACCCATGTCTTCAGGAGCTCTTATATATCTAATTTTATGTAACTAGAATGTCATGGGTTTGGCAATCTACCAAGCTATCATATATCCTGAGTTGGTGCACATATTAGGATAAATATGTTGGGCTACATGAGGAAATTGCAGCTTTCGATCAATGTAAGCTCAATAGTCGGCAACACTTGTGGTTCGGCTGATAATGTGCTATTCAAGTATATCGGTTCATGAGGTCAATAAATGAGAGATCAACTCATTTATGAGAATAGAGTCTAGTTTACATGTGAATTTTTTTTTTTTTTGGTCCACCAAAATGTTCAATTTTTTGGTCCACTGAAATGCTCTTTAGGCATTGTCTTGATTTTTATGTTTCGTTAATTGGGTGTCCGCAACACTGAAATCATTTTCTGAGGGTGTGTCACCCACTTTGCATATGGATTGGAGCAACAAGTGAGGCTCTTGAGCAATATGATAAGGAGGTAAACACACACGAAACCAATAAGTCTAGTGAGATATTTTTCCATGCACGTGGATATATGCACGTGATTAAATCCTCTTGTTAAACCAAGCATCTTCGGGGATCAAGCGTTCTCTTCTCGGTTCAAGCAGTTCTCGATCCAACTCTAAGTAATATGGTAAATGCCATTCTTTAAAAGTCATGGTAGTAGACTCACACATTGATATCGGTCCAAATGCATGTTGGCCAATGTAAATTCATAAATTGAAGCTATTCATGTGATATACAAATGATGGATTACATATTAATGATATGGTCGGTTCAAATTTTGTTCAGTTCGTGCATATTGATAATTCGTTTCATAAGCTTGCCTTGGTTTATGCACATGGGCCCATGCTCAATGTCAGTCCATATACGGATCGTGGTATATTAAACTCTTAATTTTGCTTACGTCTCTGTTAACACCCCGTTTTGTACCCTTGACACCACGTACCACCTTTTTAAGCCCAATGATGAAGGGCAGCAGCGACAAGACCATCACGAACAAGCCCAACGGGCTCACGCAGGTTCAACAAGACTTCCAAGTGCTTTGAGAAGCCCCATGTACGTACGTGTGTAAGTAATGCACGTACGTGCATAAACTAGGCACGTACGTGCATCACCCTCCATTTTGAATACCCACGAATTCCCTCTGAATCATTTCTTACCTTATGAAGATCCGACACTGACAGCTATTGGATGGCGGCTCAGAAACCCTAAAAACCCTCGAACTAAACCCTAATCTTTGCCTATAAATACCTAGCTTTCATCCGAAAGAGGGGACGAAAATTCTTCTATTCAGCCTCCACCCCAAAAAACCCGAAATTGCCGAACTGCGCCTGCATGAAGCCCGGAAGTCGAAGTTCGCGGAGGAATTGCTGCTGTCCATACCTGAGGGTAACAATCCTTAGCTTTCGACTTCGTTATATTTCGATCACCATTTAAGATATTACATGAAATGAATGTAATATTAATTTCATAATGCTCTTCATTTATGGTTTGCATTTAAGGTGCATCTAGGGTTAATCTGCATTAGTTCATTTCCGCATTTTAAGAAGTGATGATAGGTTCTCATTCGTTCTATAGCATATTCATTCATCCCAGTATACGCGCTACGCCTTTATTCCGATACATCCATTCATATACACAACTATGCCGGTTTATTTTAAATCTCATCTCATACCCATGGTAGTTAGATCTATAGCATTTTCACTGTTTTTAGAGCATATTTGGATCATTCGTAGGTTCTCGAGCATATCACAGAGGCATGATAATCATAATTGAGGCATGAAGCATAGTGGCCAGGGGAATGCACGTACGCACATATGAAAAGCACGTACGTGCATCACATATGTACGTGCGTGCATGTCCTGTTTTTTACGAATTAATCTCTTTTTCTCTTTTGTAGGCAGTGTAAGTGTTCCTCTTATACTTTAGATCTTCTTTCTTGTACATATATCCTCGTATTGATTCTTCTTTACTCTTTGTAATTGCGTGCCATCGTGATTTTGTATAAATGCTTGGTTAGCGGTTAAGTTTGATTAAACCCTTTTTAATTAAAGCCAATAAGTGTGTGTGGGGGCCGGATTTTAGCCGGACGCAAGTGGGTGCCTAACACTTTCCCATTTGCGTACCCTAGCTCCGAACCTTGTTCCTCTTGGTGATGACGAGTTGGGCCTTTGCTAGGGGTCAATTGGTTCCCGAGGCCAAAATCGGGTGGCAACTCCCTCTCCGCCCTAACCATCCGTGGTTGGTGGCGTACTCCCGAGCCGACGTGATGAAAGGACACGGCGCTCACAATGGCGACTCCACTGGGGATAGAGAGTTAGACTTCGAAACATTTATTGGCTTTAATTAATTAGGAGACTTAATTGAACAAGACCGAAATTGCACACACGCGCACAACATTTGGCACTTGTTATCCCTCGATGGCAGTCTGATTAGAGAACCGGGTTCCATCTAGTTCTTATGGGCAACTCAATTTAGCACCATCAACCCACGGCCTGTGCCACTAGCCTGTAATAAGCTAGTGAGTACGTTAACAGGTTGCTCTTTGAGCGCCTTAGCCTGGGTGACCCTTGAAAGAGAAGTACCCCCAATTGACCAACCACACTAGTGCCCCCGAGACCTTTGCATAACCTTGCTTGAATGTATGCCATGTCGCATGTCGTGATTGCATCCATATTCATTTGTATAGTGCGGGTATGGGATGAGGCCCACATTGTACGTAAGCTTTCTAGTTTGAGCCCAATTGAGGGAAGATTGAGTGATGTTGTAATTGGATCTGGGCCCATAAAAAAAAAAAAGGGAGGAAAAACAAAAAATAAAATGGGCCTAGAATCCAAATGAGGTGAGAGGTGTGTGCATGATGGGCTCAAGCAAAGAAAGTTGATGGACCATGTGGACCTGCTGAGAGTTAGGGATAGACCACCGCGATGAATGGACATGACCCATCTAAAATTGAACGTCAAAGTCCAATATCATTCTATCTGAGGCCCCATGAGTGAGAAAAAATGAAGTGCGATATTGTAATTGGGCTAAGCCTATCCAAATGAGAATAATGAAATGGGCTTAGATTCAAAGTGAGCATGTGAGATATGTATGGACTTGTAACGGGCCAAAGGTAGAATGATGTTCGACTTTATATCTACCCGTCATAGACCTTTGGAAGATTTAGTGAACATGACAAGGCTCTAGCAACGGGTCTAGATACGGATTTAAGGGCAAAAGGAAAAGTTTAAAGGACATGTATTTACTACGCTCAACCCTTGTTTCAGCAAGATTGATTCGCTAAGGAGAGGAGCACCGAGTTGCGTTTGGACCCGATCCCTGACTACTAACAGATTAAGGAGGACTCCGGCAGATAGAATGGCAGAACAGGTAACTTTGGCTGATATCCTTGAACAGATGAGGAGTGACAGGGCCGAGATAAAAGGTTTCATGAATGAAATGCGGGACTGGGTTACCAAGCTCAAGAAAGGGAAAGGGAGAACAGAAGAACCACCCGAAGCTGAGGAAAAGGGAGAACCCAAGAGTAATGAAGAAGAGCACCCGAAGTGGGAAGATGATGACTATGAAGACTACTTGAAAAGAAAAGAAGTTAAAGAAAAAGATACAAAAGTAGAAAAGCTGGCAGCGGAGAATGCTGAGATGAAAGCTCGAATGGACAGGATGCAAACAGCATGGCAGAAGTCACAAGGTATGGATGGTTACATGTATTCTATGGCAGGAATTACGTCCGACTCCGAGGTACAACTCCCTCCAAAATTCAAGATAGCCGACTATGAAAAATTCGACGGCACTGGTGACCCCAAACAGCATCTGCGCCAGTACTTGAGCATCGCCCGGATGAGGGGATTGACTGCCGATCAAGTGTTGTATGCCTTCCCTTTATCTCTCTCGGCAGACGCTTCGAAATGGTACTATGCACTCGACCCCAAAGTCACGGACTCTTGGGAACTACTGGCTTCAGAATTCACAGATAAGTACGTGTACAACACTATGTTGGATGTCACCCTACGGGACTTGGAGATGACAAGGCAAAAGGCGGACGAGACGTTCTCGGAATTTCTGACTCGCTAGAGGGCTAAAGCTGTCAAGATGGTGAACAGGCCGACCGAAATTGATCAGATAAACATCATTTTGAGGAATCTAATGCCTGTGTACTTTGATCGGATGTTGACTTCCTCCGTCATGAATTTCGAGCAGCTATACCAGTGTGGGACCCGTATCGAAGATGCCATTCACTGCGGTCAGATGGATAGGCAGAAGAAGGTATACGGTTCTGGTAGTGGTGGTGGAAACGGAAATGTTAGGGTTAGCGGGGGAACCCAGCCACAAGCTACGGTGGGAGCCATCTTGCAGACGCAAGCAGTACCAAAAGCGCCAAGGGTATACCATGATTTGGGAGTCCCGTTGTCTAAAGCCTTGGCTAACTTGAGCAAAAGGGATTATCTGAAGCTTTTAGAACCAAGAGCATTGCCTAACCCAATCCCTTCATATTGGAGGCAAAATGAATTTTGCGACTTCTACCAGCGGATCGGTCACAAGACGGATAATTGCATGCACCTAAAGAATGAAATCCAAGATCTGATTGATTCAAGTAAATTACCCCCTCCAGGCGGCGACAAGCCCAATATTCAGAACAACCCTCTTCCCAATTATCGGAATGCACCACCCCCTACCTACATGAATATGATTAGTAGCATGGGAGAAATCGAGGATCCGTCACAGTTCATCCTAATGATCAGCATGAAAAAGGCTCTATGGGAAGATTATGATAGTGGGGAGGAAGACATATGGGCAGAGATGAAGAAGGATTCCATGCATTTAACCCGTTCAGGGAGGCATTACAAACCTAATTATCTGGAAGGGGATCATCCTAGAAGAGAGTTGAACCAAGAAGTAAGAGAGAGGATTGAGCAGCAAAACGAGGAGGAGGAAGACAGAATACTGAAGCAGTTAAAGAAGACACAAGCAAGTATAAGCATTTGGGGCTTGCTGATCTCCTCAAAGAAACATCGTCAGGCATTACTGGATGCATTAGCAAAGAAAGAAGTGCCGATGGAGACCACACCAGAGCAGGTTCTATTGCTTATGGGGGTAAGCTCGGTGAGCAAGGCTGTGATGACTTTTTCTCATGAAGATCTGCCACTTGAAGGAGCCAGGCATGCCAAGCCACTCTACGTCACGGTGGAATGTAGAGATTTGAAAATACCCGTAGTTCTGGTCGACAATGGGTCCGCACTGAATGTTTGCTCGATGCGCACCGCGACTAAGCTAGGGATTGCCAAGGAGGATTTGACGCCATCTGTTGTGACAGTAAGGGGTTATGACAACAGTTGTCGGAGTGTGATGGGGACCTTTAAGGCGGCTTGCAAAATAGGGCCTGTGGAGTTAACAGTGGAATTTTGCGTCATGGACATTCCCGCCAACTACAACCTGCTATTGGGAAGAACTTGGTTGCACCCTTTGTAAGCTGATCCCTCAACTGTGCACCAGGAAATAAAATTGCCTTGGGATGAAGGAATTTTAGTGATTCATGGGGACGGAGAAATAACTGGGCAAATATCAGGAGTAAAGGAAGGAAGCGGAGAGCTGGAATGGAGAGGTTTTGAGCTGGTACAGGTGATTGAAAGGAAAGAAATTGGAAGAAAGAAGGTATCTCCTGACTTTGGGGAGGGGGTTAGCCATATCGTGACTCATATCATGAGGAGGCTGGGGTATATACCTGGGATGGGGCTGGGTAAAAAAGGGGAAGGGATAGCTGAATTCCCGGATTTCCGCATGCAAACCGACCGGCGAGGGCTAGGATATACTGAAGAAGACGAGAAATGCATCCCCAAGAATGCGAGAACTCTCAATGGTAATTTTGTGAAAGAAGGAGAGGATTTTCCCTATTATGGATTTCTTGAGCCATGGGTAGACCAGGAGAGTGGAGAAAAGAAGCTTGGGTTGGAAGTGTTCTTCAGTGAAAAGCTGAATCTGGAAGATACAGACAAAGGGACTCTGGAAGAAGAAAGTGAAGAGCGAGACTGGGCAGAAAATGTGGATCAGACAAGCAGGAAGGTCTTATTGTCATCCAAGTACAGCGAAGAAGTGTTCTCCTTGACTGATGAGACTATCCCTACCAAGCTTATTGTCGTGGCCGATGGGGATACTAGCACCTGGATCTGGGAACGTGCAGCTACAATCACGTATGGTGTCAAGACAATTGATAAGCCTACTCGGGAGGAGCCTAGGGTCGAGTCTGAGTCTGAGTCCAGGTCGGCGTATGGGTATAAGTTGTCCACTGATGTAATTTCCAATAATTCAAAGAAATCTGATTCTGCTTACTCTGCTGTGTCTCCTAACAATCAAATTGCACAAGTGCACGATCTTTTAGACCCAGATGAGTTAATTAATAAAGAGCAAGATGTGAAAATTGAACCCATTAAAGAAGAAACTATCATTATTAATATAAGCACTGATGAGAAAATTAAGGAAATCCAAATTGGCTCTACTCTGTCCATATGTGAACGTATGGATCTTACAACCTTACTGCAGGAATTTTCTGATGTGTTTGCTTGGTCTTATGAGGACATGCCTGGGATCGACCCCACTATAGCACAGCATCACATCCCTATTAGGGAAGGAGCGAGTCCTATGAAACAAAAACTAAGAACAATGGCACCAGAATGGTCGTTAAAGGTCAAGGAAGAAGTAACTAAGTTATTAAAAGTGGGGTTCATCAAGACGGTAGATCAAGCAGATTGGATAGCCAACATCGTTTTGGTACCAAAGAAGGATGGAAAGGTGCGGGTGTGCATCGACTACAGGGATCTTAACAAGGCTGCCCTAAAGACGACTTCCCCCTACCTCACATCGACGTATTAGTGGACAACACAGCGGGGAGTGCTTTAATGTCGTTCATGGATGGATTTTCAGGATATAACCAGATACAGATGGCACCGACAGATATGACTAAGACCACCTTTACAATTGGGTAGGGGACGTATTGTTACACGGTAATGCCATTTGGACTCAAAAACGCTGGAGCCACGTATCAGAGGATGGCTACCACGCTACTTCACGATATGATGCACCAGGAGGTGGAAGTGTATGTCGATGATATGATTGTCAAGGCAGAAACTCGAGAAGGGCATCTAAAGAACTTGAGGAAGTTCTTTGGACGAATCCGGGAGTACAGTTTGAGATTGAATCCGCAGAAGTGCACGTTTGGGGTCACGTTAGGAAAGTTGTTAGGGTACATTGTGAGCAGTAGGGGCATCGAAGGACATCCAACAAAGGTCAAGGCAATTTTAGAAATGCCACCTCCAAAAACAGAGAAAGAGATCAGGGGATTTCTAGGGCGATTACAGTACATTAGCCGCTTCATAGCCAAATTAACCCCTACCTGCGAACCCATTTTCAAGCTGCTTAGGAAAAGGGAACCTAAGGAATGGAACGAGCAATGTCAACAAGCTTTCGAAGCCATCAAAAGATACCTCCTGAATCCCCCGGTATTAGTTCCTCCACGCCCTGGTAGACCTTTGTTACTCTATCTGTCCATCTTCGAGGAAGCTTTAGGAAGCATGTTGGCACAAGAAGATGATCGTGGTATTGAATATGCGATCTATTACCTAAGCAAGAAACTACAAGGCTACGAGGCAAAGTATAATGCGATAGAGAAATCCTGTTTCGCTTTGGTATGGGCTGTACAGAAACTGAGGCACATTCTTCTAAATTTCGAGGTATGGATAGTGGCGAGAATGGATCCGCTTAAATACTTGTTTGAGAAACCAGCTTTGAATGGTCGCCTATCTCGGTGGTTAATTTTGTTGGTAGAATTTGAACTTGTATATGTAACACAAAAGTCTATTAAAGGGGTAGCCGTTGCCGAGTATTGCGCCGAACACCCAATCCTGGGATATGGACTAAACGATGAATTTCCCGATGAGAACCTCCTAGTTGTCGAATGTGACGAGGCGTGGAAGATGTATTTCTATGGGGCTTCGAACCAGTACGGAGATGGGGTAGGGGTTTTGATAATAGCTCCCGATGGTTCTCACATGCCGCGATCAATAAAATTGAATTTTCCGAATTCTAACAACACGGCAGAATATGAGGCGTGCATCGCTAGACTAGAAGCCCTGTTAGCATTGGGAGTCAAGGAAGTGGAGGTATACGGGGATTCAGCCTTAGTAATATCTCAAGTGCAGAGAATATGGAGGACCCAAGAAGAACACCTAAAGCCCTACCAAAGTTACCTAGAGAACCTGACCTAGAAATTCCGGACAATAACTTTCACTCCTTTACCTCGAGCTCACAACCAATTCGCCGACGCCTTGGCTACCTTGGCTTCCATGATTCAAATACCCCCTGAAACCCAAGTAAAACCTTTGACCGTCCAACAAAAGTTTATACCCGCACATGAAGAAGGGATCTTGGTAATTGACGGAGAGCCAGATGATGGGCACCCTTGGTATTTTGACGTTTGGAATCTCTTGGAAAAAGGGGAGTACCCGGAAAATGCCAATAAGAAGGATCGTAGGGCATTAAGGCTGTTCGCCACACAATTTATCATCTGCAGAGGGAAATTATTCAAGAGGTCTTATGATGGGATACACCTCCTCTGCGTAAACCGCGGCATGGGAGAAACACTCATGAGGGAGGTGCATGAAGGGGAGTGTGGGTCACACATGAATGGAAGAATGTTGGTTAAGAAGCTACTAAGGTTGGGATATTACTGGATAACTATGGAAACTGACTGCGTGCAGTATGTCAGAAAGTGCCATCAATGCCAAGTGTACGCCAGTGCAAACTACATACCACCGGTGGAATTGCACCAACTGGCGTCTCCCTGGCCATTTTCAGTATGGGGAATAGACATCATCGGAGAAATTAAGCCATCTGTAACCGGGGGGTACAAATATATTCTGGTAGCAATCGATTATTTCACTAAATGGGTGGAAGCGGCAGCATATGTGGAGTTGAAATCGAAACATGTGGCCAAGTTCATCGAAACCAACATAATCTGCTGGTATGGAGTACCCCATGAGATTATTTCAGACAATGGAACTCACTTTGAAGATGAGGTCAAGAAGTTATTCACAAAGTTCGGTATCCAGCATCACAAATCCTCACCCTACAGGCCCCAGACCAATGGAGCTGTGGAGGCTGCCAACAAGAACGTCAAAACAATCCTCAGCAAAACGGCAGTAACTTATAAGGATTGGGTGGAGAAGCTTCCTTATGCATTGTGGGGATACCGGACGTCTGTGAGGACTTCCACAGGTGCTATGCCATATTCATTGGTATACGGGATGGAAGCTGTGTTGCCCGTAGAGCTAGAAGTGCAGTCCCTTAGAGTTGCATTGGAAAGTTAGATTCCGGAGGTGGAATGGGCAAAGGGGCGATATGAACAGCTAGCACTATTAGAGGAAAGAAGGCTCAAGGCATTATACCATGTGCAAGGTTATCAGCGCTGAATAGCTCGAGCTTTCAATAAAAGGGTCAGGCCACGGAACTTGAGGGAAGGAGATTTGGTGCTTAAGGAATTCAGGGCACCTGTGTTTGACCCTCGAGGGAAATTTAAGCCCAATTGGGTTGGGCCCTACGTCATTAAGACAATTTACCCAGGAGGTACAGCCAAGTTAATGGATGGTGATGGGAACGAGTTGGTGAACCCAATTAATATGGACAGGGTCCGTAAATATTATGTATAAGCAAAGTAGTGACAATTTGGCAAAGTACTAAGTGCTTGAATTAATAATAATAGCTTTTTATTGATTGGGGAAAATCATTACATCTTTCTGATGTTTATTCATTAACTCATAGGAGATTAAAGGCAAATGCATGGGTACAATAGTTGGTAGGGGTACAGGGAATAGTCAGGGTCACTTCTTCCTCGCCTCTGGCTCATCTTCTACTTCCCTTTTCCTTTTGTGTTCTTCTTCTTCTTTTTCTTCTCTCTCCATGTCAGTGAACAGCCAGTTATAGTCTGATCCGGGGGGACTGATCACTTCAGAAAGGGTGACGGCCCAATACACTGCTTTGTTATACCAGTCATTCTCGACACGATCCACATGGGTAGGTTTCCAGAGGCAGGTGTAACCAAGGTGTCCCCATTTGATTGGATCTTGGCGTAATCCTTGCTGACGACGGATGCGTCTAGGAGAATAGAAAGAGACCTCTTTGAGACCAATTAACATGACGCTATGGGGGAGAATCAGATTCCGAACAGCATAAGAAGTCCTCCACCAGGGGCAGAGCCAGCGAATGTTGTGGCAGGACATGGATTCCAGCAAATTCCGGGTTTGCTCGACATTGGGAAAAGGTTTGATGACCTTCCGGTGGTGATAATGTTGAGGATGGTATGTCCAGACGCTCATGGCTGGGTCTTCAACCAGCTTTAAACGTTCGAACAACCAAATCTGCGTCACAAAGAAAAAGGGATTAGGATTTTCAGCAGCCCATGCACGTACGTACATAAACAGTGCACGTACGTACATGAACAGTGCACGTACGTGCATGCACCATACATATACAAAAAAAAAAAAAAAAAAAAAAAAAAAAAAAGAGAAAGAAACCTGTAAGAGGAGGGGGCTGTCGCCAAAGGAGAAGCTTTCGCTGCGCACCACGCTGTCCAGACCATTAAGGGTATCCGCCAGGATCATCATGCTAGGATTGAACTCCTTGAGCACAGGAATCATGCGTACAACCAAAGTCTCTAGTCGAGATGTCTCATCCAAGAAGAAAAGAGCAGCTAGAGCGCAGTAACAGGCCGCACGTAAGTAATAAGTTTGGAGTTGACCTGCGGGAGGGATAGGGCGAGAAATAAAATATTCAGATAGCCTCGCCATATCAACCATAAAATCTTTTGTCCATCCTTGAACCAGGCGGGTAGAAAGTCTCAGGAACCGAGCGACTTCTCCGGACGAAACCTTTTCTGTTGAAGGAAGGAGCAATCCCCTGAAGCTAGTTCGCCCGAGGATGCCCCCGAAGTCTTCCAATGTCAGGCACAGCTCGTTGAAATTGAAACGGAAAACATGGCGCTTGGGTTTCCAATGCTCCGCAGCAACCAACAAGAAGGTGTAGTTGACCCTCACTCGGCAGTAATCAAAGATACAAGGAAGGCCGAAGGCATTATTAAAATCCTCCCGTGCGCGTACGTCAAAGGACAGGAGCCACTGCTTGATGGCCCTAACGAAGGAAGAATCGTCCATTGTAGGGTTTGAAAGCATGGAAAGAACGTGGGCGTTTTGTTTATATGCTGAAAAAGTTGCCGAAATCGCGAAAATCGAAAAAGGAAACGGAGAGCATCCTAATGCACGTACGTGCATAACCCAAGCACGTATGTGCTTATGCCATGCACGCACGTGCACAGGGTATCCTGGTTATGCTTTTATCACGCCGTGACCTATAACCTTTTCTCACACTGCGGCCATGTTTAAATGGTCGTGGGTTTCATTTGCTTTTGGTTTGGCAATTCACATTGGCACCTAAAATCAACGAGGGAAGATTGCATGCAATAGAGTAAATAGCATAGCATAATAACAAAAGGAAAAAACATCCGTCATGTCCAAAATCTACAGAAAAGGAAGGAGAAATGAGCTAATAAATACATGTCCAAAAAACAAATATCCTAAATGTCCAAATCCAGGTAAATAAGTCAGCGCGGGTGTGAACCCCGGAAATTGGGCCCACGAGAGATTGACGAAAAGATTAAAGAAAGATTAGGTTAAGTTTGAAAAAAGAAAAAGGAGTCGCCACCTTATTTTTTAAAGGAAACAAGGAAAACCCTAAAAGTAGTTTATTTTAGGAAAACAATTTGAATGACTCCATAAAAAAGGAAAGGCAAAAACCAATCTTTTGGAAACCAAAGAAATCGGGGATTCGGAGGCTAAGTTATGACATGGGAAGGTTCTAGGCAAAGCCTATAGGCACCTATGTCACCCTTTCGGTCTCTCAGTTCATTTGGGCTAAGTCAAGATCTTTCCATACAAAAATCAGCAAGTATATCATCACAAAACGGCATGCATATCATATATTTCATTCATCCATCCATGCATAATAAGCAAATAAAAACAGAAAATAAAGAAGAAGGAAACAAAACAAAAACAAGCCTAGGATGCTTGGATCCTAGAACGGACTTGAGCCTCACGATGAGCGCCTACGTACCATGCAACGAAATACATGGATCAAAGTCCACGTAGTTCGATTAGAACTAGGGTTAAGACTTAATATAAACCTATGGTAAAAACCCTAGGTTTCCTTATTTGAAAAAGAGTTGAATATGATAGGTAAACCAAGTTTGAATTTAGGAAAATTCCACAAAATGGAAACCTTGATAAAAACAGAATTTTGTTGGTTAAGGAAACCCTTGATTTAAACCATAGACTTGTATTAAAAATTAATCCTAGGAGGGAGAAGAGAAAGAGTTAGGAGGAAAGGTGAATTGGGGCACCTTCACACCCACTTACCTGAGCGCAATAACTCCAAGCATTAGCCATTTCAAGCATTGGCAGCCCTATTTGCCATAGGACAATTACCACACCTATTTGCACCCTTACAAGTGCTCAAAACCATGCAAAAACACCAACATGCAAATCTGGACAGAATAGTATTATGGCCTAAAATCATCCACTAAGCATGCTAACAGCAAAAACAGCAAACTTTCATAAGCCCTAACACAATCCTAGAACCATACCATGCATAAAAACCCTAGAATGGACTAACATGCATGCAAAAATATTATGTTTACTCCATATGAAAAGCATATACAGCAAACATGAAGAAGAACCAACGAAAAGACCTACTTTATCATGCTGTATGAAAACTAAAACAAAACAAGGACACTAACAACCCTAAACTCACAAATATGCTTAAAAACTTACAAAACAAACTTCACACATACTAAAATAAACCTAAACAGAACCTAAATCATGCATATTAACTAACTAAAGCAATAAAACATGATAAGAAACCCTAAGACTAACATGCAATAACACTAATCCTAGCACAAAGACAACAGGATCACAAGAATCACACCTATGCTTAAAAACCTAAAGGACAGCCCTAAAGCATGCTAAAATTATGATAAACAGTAGATATTCCATGTATATTAACTAGCTAGAGTGTTAATACATGATAAAAAAACTACCTTTAACATGCAATAGGCCTATCCTATATGAAAACCCATATTTAGCATAAGAAGGAGTAAGGCATACCTTAGGAAGAGGTTTCCTTGCTGCTGTAGAGACTCTCTCTTCCTCTTATGGATGACTTGAACCAATGTTCTCCAAGGCTACAGCAAGAACTCCAACTCTCCTTCAAGTCTCTCTCTCTTATTCCCTCTCTAACACTTAGGTTTTTAGGCATAAAGTGGCTCTCCTTGTGCTGAAGCATAGGGGGGTATTTATAGACTTCAATTAGGATTAACCAATGGCTGGGATTAAAACCCTAAAAATTAATCCAAGGGTTATTAGAGACCCCCTTGGGGCTTAAGTAACTCAGAAGTTACCAAAAATTAGAAGGAAACCTGTCCAAAAGAGCCCTTGTACGTCAAAATAGGGAGGAATCCGCTTCAGCAAGGAAACATAGAGCAATTAGGAAAGTGCTCTCGGGTGACCACCAGGGCCTGGGCGGCTAGCTACCTGGGCTTAGGCGGCTAGCCGCCCGGGGCTGGGTGGTCACCCGAGCCCACTTCAGATTTTTCTCCTATTTTGCCTCCTTTCCCTTCTAGAAGTGTTTTAAGGGGCAAATTAACTCCGATTTTGATGAAACAAAAGCCAAAACGACCGTGTTTCAATGAGGAATATGTTTTTGAACATTTTAGGGTGAAAACCACTAACCATGGGGGCATGGTTAGGTTTGAACAAGGCGGTTAACCGCTATGCTCTACCTTTGCTAAGCATAGGCATAGGCATGCACATAGGGTCAAACCAAACACTTTCCATATCAAAATTGAACTTCATAAAACACTTTTGGGGGTAAAATGATGACTAATGAAAGTCAATTTGAAAAGATTTGGTTGGTAATTGTGAGTCAATTAGAGCTAACCCAAGGAAAGGTCAATTGACCAACTTGAACTGTATTGAGCCATTTTAATCCCGAGCCATTGATTTATCAAATTGACACTAGAAATACCTCCTATGCATCCATATGAGCTCCAATTGACAATTTGGAGATCATTTTAAGGTCAAATGAAAAGTTTGGGACTTAAAAGACGATTATGCCCCTCAAGTCACAAAAGCTCTTATTATCCCTCAAGATCAACTCCGAATTGAACCAAAATTCATATCCATTGTCCTTGTGACTCTAGAAACCTAATGCAAGTGACTAGACTCAAAAACAAAACAAAAACATGCATGAAATGATGAGCCCTCGTAAGGTGGTGCAAAAATGGGGTGTGACAGAAGCCCCTCATTGGCGAACAAGTTACACTTGTAAACCAATGATAAAGAACAACCCATTTTTGCCAAGAAAGCCTGGAGAAATCACACACTGATAACCAAACAATGATGGGAGGTTGAAAACCTGAGACTGAAATAAGGAAGTGTACTCAAGTCATGAGTATACTTAAACCATTGGGGGTTGAGAATTGATAAGAGAAGCATATTCAAACCACTACGAATGAACATACTTTTGAAATGGAGAAATATATTCTAGTCACGAATATATTTAACCAAGTGATTGAGAATGAAATCTGAGAAGTATACCCAAGTGATGAGTATACTTTTGAAATGGAGAAATATATTCAGGTCACGAATATATTCAACCAAGTAATGAAAAGAGACTGAGAAGTATACTCAAGTGATGTGTACACTTTTGAAATGGAGAAATATATTCAGGTCACGAATATATTTAACCAAGTGATAGAGAATAATCTGAGAAGCATACTCAAATGATGAGCATACCATTGAAATGGAGAAATATATCCAAGCGATGGATATATTTAACCAAGTAAGTGACAAGTATGTTCAAGTGACGAACACACCATTGAAATGGAGAAATATATCCAAGTGATGGGTATATTTAACCAAGTAAGTGACAAGTATGTTCAAGTGATGAACACACCATTGAAATGGAGAAATATATCCAAGCGATGGATATATTTAACCAAATAAGTGACAAGTACATTCAAGTGATGAACATACCATTGAAATGGAGAAATATATCCAAGTGATGAATATATTTAACCAAGTAAGTGACAAGTATGTTCAAGTGATGAACACACCATTGAAATGGAGAAATATATCCAAGCGATGGATATACTTAACCAAGTAAGTGACAAGTACGTTCAAGTGATGAACATACCATTGAAATGGAGAAATATATCCAAGGGATGAATATATTTAACCAAGTAAGTGACAAGTACGTTCAAGTGATGAACATACCATTGAAATGGAGAAATATATCCAAGTGATGAATATATTTAACCAAGTAAGTGACAAGTATGTTCAAGTGATGAACACACCATTGAAATGGAGAAATATATCCAAGCGATGGATATACTTAACCAAGTAAGATAGAGAATAATCTGAGAAGTGTACTCAAGTGATGAGTACACCATTGAAATGGAGAAATATATCCAAGCGATGGACATACTTAACCAAGTAAGTGACAAGTATGTTCAAGTGATGAACATACCATTGAAATGGAGAAATATATCCAAGTGATGAATATATTTAACCAAGTAAGATAGAGAATAATCTGAGAAGTGTACTCAAGTGATGAGTACACCATTGAAATGGAGAAATATATCCAAGTGATGGATATAGTTAACCAAGTAAGTGACAAGTATGTTCAAGTGATGAACATACCATTGAAATGGAGAAATATATCCAAGTGATGAATATATTTAACCAAGTAAGTGACAAGTATGTTCAAGTGATGAACACACCATTGAAATGGAGAAATATATCCAAGTGATGCATATATTTAACCAAGTAAGTGACAAGTATGTTCAAGTGATGAACACACCATTGAAATGGAGAAATATATCCAAGCGATGGATATACTTAACCAAGTAAGATAGAGAATAATCTGAGAAGTGTACTCAAGTGATGAGTACACCATTGAAATGGAGAAATATATCCAAGCGATGGATATACTTAACCAAGTAAGTGACAAGTATGTTCAAGTGATGAACATACCATTGAAATGGAGAAATATATCCATGCGATGGATATACTTAACCAAGTAAGATAGATAATGAGGATTTGGAACTGAGAAGCATATTCAAAGGGTGAATACACTTTTGAAATGAAAGAATATATTCAAGTGATGAATATATTCAACCAAGTAGGATAAAGAATGAGGATTTGAAACTGAGAAGCATATTCAAAGGGTGAATGCACTTTTGAAATGGACGAATATATTCAAGTGATGAATATATTCAACCAAGTAAGATGGAAAATGAGGATTTGAAATAGGAGTATATGATCAATTTATCAAGATAGAACAAGCATGGTGCAAGAGGAAAGTGACTTAACACATTGTCACTTGAGTTGGCATAGCACAGGGGAAATATATTCAACCCTTTTAAACATAAAATCAATTCAAAGAATTGATTTCAAGGTGAAATTTGATTGATTTTAAGCTCAAAAAGTGTTGAATATCTCATTTGGAAGAAGGTTTGATCATGCGTTAAGGCGAGACAAAGCGAGAGAGAAAGCCAAAACAAAGTGGCTTGGGTGACCACCAGGCCTCGGGAGGCTAGCCGCCCAGGCCCTGGTGGCTAGCCGCCCAAGGCTTGGGTGGTCACCCGAGCCATTTGCTGAAAAATTCTGGGTTTTTAAATACAAGGGGCACTATTCATACCCCCCCATTCAACCCAACCCGAAAATTGAGAGTTTCTCTCTCTAGGAAGCTTACCCCATTTTGCAAAATCACTCCAACACCCAAAGGCATTCAAATCCACACTTCAAGAGGGATTCATACACATGAAATAGCATCATTAGCACCCAATTTCACATCAAAAACAAGAAATTTGTAGCACTTTGCAAATCAAAAAACCATTAAACCCATTTTTGCTTAAAACAAGCTAGTTCATCCACCATGGATCCAAATGAAGACTCCACTTCAAAGTATCCATTCCTTGACTCAAAGAGTATATACAAGGCACCAATATATGATGTTCCTCAAGGGAAATTGCTCCTAGAACCAAAGAATCATCTCTCCTTTATCCATTCCAAGCAAGAGGTAAGCTTACCCATTTTAAACTTTTCTTTGAAATTTTCATTTTTGTTGATTGAAATGCATTCCCATGAACTCTCTATGAGTATTCCTAGCAATGTTTGCAATGCCCATTGATTTTGGCAAGGATTGGATGTGAAAAGAATTTAATTTGAAAACTTGGTGAATAGTGCCCACCAAGTGTTTGATAAAATGCTTAAGTGATGAAAATTCATCCAATCTTTGTAAAATTGATGTGTATTGCAAGGCAAAATCATAGGCATTCATTTCTAATTGATTTTAGAAACAAAACAAAGCATTTTCATGAACTTTGAAAAACAAAGTTTGCTATATTTTTGAAAAACCCATGTTTTCATGAACAAGGTTTGCTTATTTTTTCCTCAAAAAACCACTTTGGAAAACAAAGTTTGCTTATTATTTCTTTTGAAAAATCCATGTTTCCATGGTCTTGGAATGCATGGTTTACCAATGATCATGAGTTTGAAGAATAAAACCATTGTTTTCATAAACTTTCAAAGCAAGGTTTACTTGTTCATGAACTAAAAGACTTAGTTTTTGGAAAGCCAATTATCAATGCTTGCATATGATTTTTTACACTAACTAGGTGAATCATTCTTCTTGATTAGCCCAACTTTCAAGACCTATGCACAAGGTCTTTGATAAAGAATCTTATTGGGTGGTGGAAGCATATGGAACACACCTAACCTTCCGCAAGAGACTTCATTAAGAAAGCGGGTTTTAGTTGGTTTCTTGACTCCCTATGGAATGAACAATGGGATAGGCAAGCCCTCCTTGCCTTAGCTGAATTATGGTGGGATACCACTAACACCTTCCACTTCAGTTTTGGGGAGATGACCATGACTCCCAAGGATTTCTCAATCATCACCGGTTTAAGCCTCAAAGGAAAGAGGTTGGAATTCTACGGGGATGCCAACACGGATAGTGCTTATCTCCTCACTATGTTGGGGATGGATATTGAGGCGGGCTCACGCGGTGTTAGGAGGACATGGCTATTCGAGAATTTTGCCAACCAAGTAGAAGGTGTGGGAGTGGCTCCCGAGTGCATAGCTAGGGCATTCATGATCTACATGCTCTCTTACACTCTCTTTGTTGGTGCCAATGACATGGCACAACTGGGCTATCTTGCTTCCATGGTGGATGTGAACAAGATGGGGAGGTATAACTGGGGAGGTGCAGCACTAGCCACTATGTACAGATCCATGTCCGACATGTCTCGAGGTGTTTCCAAGAATTTTGGTGGGCTCCCATTTGTTTGGGAGGTAAGTAAAAATGTTTAATTTTTAAATTCCTCTCAAACTTGACTTAATTTTAATGCTTTTCTTGAATTTTGACAGATATGGTATTATGAATATTTGGGACTGTGCCGCCCCACCCTGGACAATGAGATACAAGAATGGCCCATACTTGGGAACTATGCTCCCAACAAGATAGCTGTGCGTGCCCCCAATAGGCATGACTACGCCCATGCAAGGGCGTACTTGGCGAGCCTAAATGCTGATATGGTGATCCTCCTTCCTCATTCTTTTTTTTTTTTTTTTTTTTTTCATTTTTATTATCTTACTCATCATTTTTCCAAATTCAACAGGTAGAGTGGAGCCCATGGGGACTGTGGGAAGGCAGGCTGCCTAGGAGGTGTGTGTCCTGTTTGGAGTTGACCGGGAAGAGGGTATTCTTTGAGGGTCCCTTAGGGCGGTACTGGTATTTGGGGGAGCGTGTCCTTAGGCAGGTGAAAGGACGAGTGGATTCCACTCTTACCCCTGTCTTGCCTCCCATGAACATGAGGCACACTGACTCTTTGGATGAAGATGAGCTGATGGAAGCTCTGATTGGATGGGATGCCGAGGAGTTCACCTCGCCCAATACTGACTACATGACTTTTTGCAATCAATTTCTGATGTGCCCTAGAGTCAATGGCTTCCCACCTCAAGGGGTGAGTTTCTATCCCATTTTTTCAATTATTGATTTATACAAGCACTCCTCTTAAACAAATTATCTATTGCAGGGCCGGCGAGCTCGTGGACATAGTTCCACGATAGCGTCCTCCACAGGCGTGACTCATGGGGATGAGGATTATGAGATGGGGGGAATGGCACAGCCACCTCTCCCAGTTCTCGACTGGCAAGTGAACCTATGCAATGGGTTGGAGTTCATGAAGACTAATATTACTCATCCTGCTTTTGATGAAGTCCCCAGGATTGACCCGAGCTATGAACATGTAAGCTCTAAGCCTTTGCCTCCCTTAGAACCTCTTTCATCATTTATTAACCATGTTCATCTTTTAGGTTCCCCGAGAGTACGCACAAGAGTGCCTTGAACTCAGCGAGGGATTAAGGCGGGACCTTGTTAGGATGAGTTTGGCGAACTCTGTGCTAGAGGGGCGACTAAATCCCACTGTAAGACATCCCTTTTGTTCATTCCAATCATAGGAGTTAAAGGCATAACCCTTCTTTATTAATTGATTTCTTTGCAACAGGTCTCCACACTACATCCACCACAACCAATGCCACCCCAAAGGAATCCTCATGCTAGTCGCGGTAGAGGCGAGTCAAGTAGAAAGAGAAGAACCACGGGAGATCATTAGCTTAGCTTTGCTTTGTGAATGAATGAAACATCATTCTTTATGCTTTGTAACCTTTCTTTGAACATTTGCTTTGGTACTTTGTATGAGACTTTTGGAATTCCATGGTGGTGATTTACTTATGTTTTTGTGCAAAAATAAGCTCAAAATAAGCTTTTTAAGGTCACATAACCATATAGGGGTCAGATAGGGTCAAAAATAGGCAAAACTGGGCAAAATAGGAAAACAGCCTCGGGTGACCACCCGGGGCTAGGCGGCTAGCCGCCCAAGCCCAGGTGGCTAGCCGCCCAGGCCTGGGTGGTCACCCGAGCCCGAAGCGGAAATCCCACTTTGAATAGGAAACTTCCTATTCTGACGGGTTTTTTCCTATTTGAACTTGGATTTGTGACCTTTTCCCTATAAAAACACATCCAAGAGGTTCCTAAACCTACTTGTATTCATTCATTAGAAATTATAGAGGCTCTAGACAAATTTTTAGGAGGGTTTTTGAAAGTTATGAGTGCTGAAGCAAAATCTGAGTTCAAGTGCTTTGGCTTGGATCCATTGCTTTCCTTGAGGCATGTGAAGCTTGAAACGAGCCTCTTGATTGCTGCTACATATTTTTGGGATCCCCAAATTCATGTGTTCCGCTTCAACTATGAAGAACTGTGCCCAACCATGGAGGAATTCTGCGCGTTGTATGGAGTTTCACCGGTAGGTCCTTTCATTCTCCCTACTCCTCGCCCAAGCTTCCTTACTTCTTTTTCCAACCTCCTTGGGATTCACCCACAATATGCCTCTACGTTTGTAAAGGACCATATGGTTGACTTGATGAAATTGGCAACCTCCTTTTTGGCCTATGATAGCAAAGGTATTCTGAAATTTACCTTTCCTATTAAGCATGCACTTGCCTTTTGCCTTATTGGTCGTTTCCTTATTTCAACTGGTACTCCACATGTTCCCATACAAATCTGTGAGTTGATTCCTCTCCTTGCCAAAGGCCACAACTTGATTCCCATGGTACTAGCTGAAACCCTGAATAGCTTGGATGAAGTCCATAAGGACCCAAAGGTTCCCTTAGGAGGTAGCCCCATTTTGTTGCAAATGTGGTTGCTTGAAAGGCTGAATTTCTTATCACCCACTATCATTACACCATACAAGCCCCAGCATTACTGCCTTCGCTGCATTGAGTTGCCTGGAAAATTCTCATTGAGGGATTGGCTAGGTTACTTCCAAACCCTTTCATGGAGGAACATCAAGTGGTTCGTCTTTATATGGGGTTGCAGTGAATGAGTGCTTCTGCGAACTTCTGGATGTGCAATGGTGAGACTCATAGGACTGCGGTCTACTTCTTTCTATTGGCCTTCGAGGGTTCTCCGTCAGATGGGTGCCATGCAAACCATACCTACTTCCTTGAAAGGTGACTATCCTGTGGTGCCTACGGGTCTTTCTGTAGTGACTTGGGCGAAGGATCGATGGCCTAACAAGCTGACACTGACTCAAGTGACGAATACTGATGGTCTATATATGATGAGCCCCGAGTATAAGGAATGGTTGAAAAGCAATTTGGGTGAGCGAGAGACTACTCGAAGAGAAAGGATTTTTGGACTTATCAAGAATAACGAACTTGGACCTTGCAGAGAAGATATTATGGATGCAGTGATAGCAACTTATGAACATGACTTGAGGAAGGAAAGAAGACACGAAAGAGAGAAGCAAAAAACTGAAAAGCGGGCTGCAAAGAAGCCCAAGAAGAATTGAAGACTCAATAGAATAGGATATTTATGGCATATTTATAGTTCTTTTACTTAATACCAATGAATTGCTATGTCAATCAATTTTAGTTTTGAATAAATTGCCTACAATAAATCAAATTTGGGATTTTGTTGTTTGATTTAGACCGCACCCAAGGTAACTTTATGGGTTGCCTACGTATCTCCATAATTTTTTCTTTTCTGTTCTTTTTTTTTTTATTTTTTTATTTTTGTTGAATGGAGAATCAGGTCTTACGTAGTTCTTATACCTTAACTTTTGCCTAGGCCGCCCTTACGGGTTTTCAACCTAGCAGGCTTCAAACATGATATTTTTTCAATTGATCCAAATTAGTTGGACGAGCGAACTCAATTCCATCTAAATCCATGAGGCGAACAGCCCCTGCTGGCAATATTTCTTTGATAATGTATGGTCCACCCCAACTTGGCTTGAATTTCCCTCGCGGATCGAACACTGGAGCTCTGATTTCTTTTAGCACTACATCCCCTTTCTTTAGACCTCGATCTTTGACATCCTTGTTGAATACTCTGGCAACTCTCCGTTGATACCCTTGCACATGATACAGCGCCCTTAACCGCCTTTCATCCAGCAAAGCTAACTCATCATAACGGCTCTTAACCCAGTCCACTTCTATTATCTGGCTCTCCATGGCAACCCTTAGTGAAGGAACCTCCAATTCAACTGGCAACACGGCCTCCATTCCATAAACTAGAGAGTAAGGGATAGCCCCTGTGGACAACCTTATTGATGTTCTGTAACCCCATAGAGCCAATGGTAACTTCTCATGCCAGTCTGTATGTGAGTCCGCAGTCTTTTGTAGTATCTTCTTGATATTCTTGTTAGCTGCTTCCACTGCGCCATTAGTCTGAGGACGGTATGGTGACGACAGGTGATGAACTATGCCATACTTTTGCAAGAGCTCATGGGTTTCTTTCTGAAAGTGCTGGCCATTGTCTGAGATAACTTCATGCGGTACCCCATATCGATAGATGATGCTGTGCTGTATGAACTGTGCTACCTTCTTGGAATTCAAGGTCTTGAAGGACGCTGCTTCCACCCACTTAGTGAAATAATCGATGGCAACCAGGATGTATTCATGCCCATTTGACGCCTTTGGCTTGATTTGTCCGATGATATCTATCCCCCATACTACGAATGGCCATGGTGATGACATACTTGTTAAAGGCATAGAAGGCAAATGTTGTCCACTAGCGAACAGTTGGCATTTGTGGCACTTCTTGACATGTGCGTGGCAATCTCTTTCCATGGTAGACCAATAATAGCCTAACCTCATGATTTTGTTAGCCAACATATAGCCATTCATATGCGGAGCCCCTGTCCCTTTATGGATTTCTTTAATCAGATGCTCGGCTTTCTCCTCGGTGACACACAGCAGGTGGATCCCGTCGTATGATCTCCGATATAGCTTTCCTCCACAAAGTACATAGTGACTCGCCAACCGCCTTAGGGTTTTTCTGTCAATACGAGATGCTCCTTCTGGGTACTCCCTTTCTTCAATGAACTTCTTTATGTCATGGAACCATGGATGACCATCATTCACTTCTCCTCCTCGGATTGCACAACAGTACACAGGCTTGTCCCGGTATTCTATCACCAACGGCTTCACATTTCCTCCTTCAGGTATCTCCACCATGGATGCTAGGGTTGCCAAGGCATCGGCGAACTGGTTCTTGTTTCTTAACAAGTAGTTGAACTCTATCTCTGAGAACTCCTTGGTTAAAGCTTCCAGATAGGCATGGTAGGGCAGCAACTTCTCATCTCGAGTTTTCCATTCCCCTTTTATCTGACAAATGATTAGCGCCGAGTCCCCGAACACTTCCAATTCTTTGATCCCCAATTCAAGTGCCGCTTCCAATGCTAGGATACAGGTCTCATACTCAGCAATGTTGTTGGTAGCTTCAAACCCTAACTTGACCGCCAATGGTGTGAATGCTTCTTCAGGTGAGACCAGCAGGACTCCTATCCCAAAACCTTTCTTATTGGCTGCCCCATCGAAATAAACTCTCCAAGTCTTTCTACCAATCTCTAGCATGTCCTCATCTGGGAATTGATCGTTGAACGGAGTGGATGATGACACAGGACAGCTAGCTAGGTAGTCTGCGATGACGCTTCCCTTGATAGACTTCTGATTCACGTACTTGATGTCAAATTCATTGAGGAGAATTGACCATCGATCAGTTCTGAATGACAATACCGGTCTTTCTATCAGGTACTTCAACGGGTCTATACGACTTATCAAGAACACTTCGAAGGACATCATGTAGTGCCGGAGCTTCTGCGTCGCCCATACTAGTGCCACACAAGCCTTTTCAATGGCATTGTACTTCACTTCATAGTCTATCATTTTCTTGCTTAGGTAGTAGATGGCATTCTCCTTTGTAGACCCTTCGAGATATTGAGCTAAAATAGCTCTCGTCGCGGTTTCGGTGACCGTTAAGTATAACAAAAGCGGTGCACCTTGCCGTGGGGGAACTAAGATTGGAGGATTGCTTAAGTATCTCTTAATGGTCTCAAAGGCTTCTTGGCATTCTTCGTTCCATACTTTTGGCACACCTTTCTTAAGCAATTTGAAGATTGGTTCGCAAACCATGGTCAAGTTGGCGATGAATCGGCTTATGTATTGAACCCTTCCCAAGAAACCCCGGATCTGCTTCTCAGTGCTAGGTGGCTCCATCTCCACAATAGCTTTTATCTTTCCTGGGTCCACTTCGATGCCCCTCTGAGTGATCATGAATCCCAATAGCTTGCCTGCGGTGACACCAAAAGCACACTTCTGTGGGTTTAAACGGAGATTGTACTTCTTTGCTCGTTCTAGGAACTTCTTTAGCGCCTTGAAATGCCCTTCCCTATCCACGGACTTCACGATCATATCATCGACATAAACCTCGACTTCCTTATGGATCATATCATGCAATAAGGTCGTTGCTGCTCTTTGGTAAGTAGCCCCAACGTTTTTTAAGCCAAAAGGCATTACCTTGTAACAGTACGTTCCCCATTGCGTGATAAAGGTTGTTTTCTCTATGTCTTGAGGCGCCATATTTATCTGGTTATACCCGGAGAATCCGTCCATAAAGGAGAGGAGTGCATGTCCCACTGTGCTATCTACCAACACGTTGATATGGGGTAAAGGAAAGTCATCCTTAGGGCTCGCGGCGTTGAGATCTCGGAAGTCGACACACATCCTCACTTTCCCATCTTTTTTAGGCACAGGCACTATATTCAACAACCACTCGGGGTACTCCACAACTTGGAGGAAACCCGCGTCTAGTTGTTTAGTTACCTCTTCTTTTACTTTTAGAGCCCATTCTGGTTTTAATCTTCTGAGTTTCTGCTTTACCAGCTTCTTTAGGGAATTAGTGGGGATATAGTGTTGCACAATATCGGGGTCAATGCCAGGCATGTCTTCATAAGACCATGCAAAAGCCATAATGTTGGCTTTCAAGAGAGAGATCATCTTTTCTTTTTCAACGGGGGAGAGGGTTTTCCAAATTTTAACTATTCTTGGCAATTCATTCGTCCCTAAGTTGATTTATTCCAATTCATCCATATTAGGTTCAGTGACGCCCCTTTTCCTTTGCTCAACGAGCTCCGGGGGGACATCGTTCCTAGGATCTATATCCATGCCATAAATATCCATAGAGGAGATAAAAGAGACACTGCATATATAGAGGAGAAAAAGCACACTTTATTGACTAGGAATAGTAGGAATGACACACAAAAGAAGAAAAATAAACAAATCTGTATCAATACTATGACTCCACAAGGTGAGTTAAGTAGATACATCTTATTGAATTAGGGAAACTAAACTAAGACACCTACAAGCTGCTATCAGGTAGGCCAAGGTCTTCTTCTTCATGGAGTTCCGCAATGATACCACATTCAAGGTACCAATTCAGAAGTGGCATGGTAGCATGGCTAATGGACGAACCCTGGAGTCCTTCAATGGTCAAGTCTTCTACGGTGAGGATCATGTCTTGGAACATTTCAGTCATAGCCCCTGCATCAAGGTTCTCTGCCTAGTCCTCCTCTTTCTTTTCCCAGAACTCATCATTGATGGCTTCATCATCCACCATTTCAGCTGTGATTGGATACCATTCGGTGAAGAAAATTTCAAAACCCGGAACTCGGATCTTGGTAGCTTGGTCAAAGGTGGGTTCTGGAAACCCGCAATATAGAAAATCATCCCCCTCTTTAACGAAGTAACCATTCAAAGTAGGTCGGTATGGCGAGATCCTCAGGTCTGGCACCCTTCCCTCGGCTTTGGCTCTTACTTTCTCTTTATTCCTCTTCAGCATTTCCGCATGATCATTTCTGGAGGGCTCATATCCTAGCCCGAAGGTGTATGAGGTGATATGGCTTTGAATAGACGTAGGGATCCCTTGTTGGCGACGCCCTAGCCCCATGCCTGGAAAGAAGCTCATTCTTCTCATGATCTCACCAACATGCAAGTTGCCATGGGGGCAAAAGTCCAAGGGTATTAATTCACCCTTCTCGAGCTCTTTCTTAATGCATTGGACATAGTCAAACCCAGATAGTGGTACTGCTGCTAATTCAGGTTGTATCTCACATATAGGCATGCCTGCGAGTTTCAATTCATAGTCCCCTTGAAGCGTTACTATGGCCCCTTCGTAAGGAAACTTCACCTTTTGATGGAGTGAAGATGGCACAGCCCCAGCGGGATGGATCCAAGGTTGGCCCAATAGCAAGTTGAAACATGACGGCACATCCAACACTTGGAATTCCACCCTAAATTCAGTGGGTCCCATAATAAGAGGCAAAGTAGCTACCCCTATTACTTCACGGCGGGTGTTGTCATAAGCTCTTACGGTCTGCCTAGATGGCGTGAAATCGGTGGGTCCCAAACCCAAGATAGTGGCAGTTCGGAAAGGACATACATTCAGTGCAGACCCATTGTCAATAAGGACGGTAGGTACCCTCTTCCCCATAGTGTCAACGGTCACATAGAGAGCTTGAGAATGGCTTGGCCCGCTTTTGGGTAGGTCCACATCGGTGAACACGATGGTTGAGTTCTTGGGAGTTGGATTCACCAAGTGTACTAATCCCTCGGGGGATGTGTCAACGGGCACTTGTATCTGATTCAGCAGTTTCAACACGGTCTGTCTGTGCTTGTGCGAGGCCATGAGTAAGCCCCAAATAGTGATGTTGGCATTGGTCTTCTTCAGTTGCCTAAGCACTTCATCCTCTTCTTCTTGCAAGCTAGGACGCCTCTACCCTTCCAAATCTTCCAATGGATTCTCAGACTCTAGGTGGGGAGGCTTGAAATGACAACCCCCTCTGGTTATATGATCCAGCTCATCATCACTAGCCCATATGTCATAGACTTCCTCGGAGTCAATCATTAAGTCATCCCATTCTATCATGTCAATGCTCTCCATCTCTGTCGGCAAGTCATCCCAACCTGTAGGGACTATCGGCTCATCTGACATTGGACTTGGGCTTGAGTACAGCACATAGTATTCAAATTTCCCCGACGATTCACCTAATAGGCCAACCTGAGGATCTCCTGCTTCATATCTTTCTTTCAGCTCTTGTTGGATAGATTTATTTGGCAACAACAAAACCTTTTGGTCAATGAGGTCTTGAATGATCTTCTTTAGTATAGAACAAGCCTTGGTGTCATGGCCGGGTGCACGATGGTATTGGCAATATTGGTGAGGGGTTGATGGCCTTGGCTTTGGTGGAAGTGGCATGATAAGGCTATTATTGCGGCAAATGGTGAAAAGACGGGTTAAGGTCATGGGAGTGGAGTGTATTGTCTTATGGGACGGCGAAGGCGTGAGGATTCAACCCCAATGGCATTTATGGTGTTAGGTGGGGGTGTGTTGTTGTGAGATGGGAGAGGATTACGGGTGACATTTGGACAGGTTGGTGGTGAGATGACTTGTTTGTCAATGAGGTCTTGGACTTGATAGCGAAGGCGAACACAACGATTAGTGGCATGGCCTTTGGATTGGTGGTACTTGCAGTACTCATTCTCATTGTAGTTCTTGGGTAAGGGATTTGGTGGGGGTCTTGGGTCGAGTGGCTTCAATAGGTCACGGCTTATGAGCTTTTCAAGGACTCTTTCGAGTGGCATGAATAGGTCGGTGAAATGGCGAGGTGGGTTGACATCATTGAGAGAGAAGGGTTGAATGGGTTGAGTTATGGTGTTGACCTCGGCATTGTTCTTCCTAGTAAAGTTTGTCTTGTGACTCCTCACTTCCTCAGTTTTGATTGTCCCATCATTGATAGCATCTTCAACCTACGTGCCAGCCCCAATGAGAGCTTTGAAATTTGAGAAATAGTGGGCAAATAAGTGCTTGTGATACACGGGCAGCAATTTCTTAACCACCAGCTGAATTTGGTCCTCCTCATTTGGCCTATCCGTCATTCTCGACGCCTTTTGTCTCCACCTTGTAATATAAGCGGAGAAGGTTTCATGAGCTCCTTGCTTGGTAGTTTCCAGGTCCCTTCGAGTAACATCCACCTCTGTGTTGTACTTGTAGTGCTCCGAGAACTCATTGCATATGTCTTCCCAAGTCCGGGTTCTATTCTCATCCAAGGACAAGAACCATTTCAAAGCGAAAGTGGCCAAGATTTCATGGAACATTTGAGTTAATAGCTTGTCGGTGGCCCCTCGAGGGTGCATAGCTCGCACATACATCTTCAAATGAGTCTTAGGGCAACCCGTCCCATCGAACTTTTCTAACTCCGGCATCTTGAATTGCAATGGAATACGAGCCGTTGGAAACAGAGATAAAGTCCGCACATCGACCATGTCATCAGCCCTACGAATCCCTTTTATAGTTCTCTCCAAAGCTTCTACCTTGCTAGCTAACACGGAATCACTGCTAGAACCTTTCCCTTTGGTTTCCCCTTCTAGGTTGGTGACCACAGGTTTCGAGCTACTTTCCCCCCTTGTCTTGGTGTTCTCATTAGATTGAGGTCCCTCTTCGGTGCCAGCCCCATGAGGTATACCCGAGGAATGGGCCTTAGAGCCATTTTATTCAAGATCCGCCATCTTCTGTTGGTTCTCTTGAGCCATTTTCAATGCGGTATCGGATGTCTCGACGGTATGATCAAGCTTGGTCATGATGGCTTTCAGGCAAGCCTCAAGGTCAAAGTGCTCCTCACTAGTTCTTTTGTCGGCCATGTCTGTATGATGGCTAGATTCAACACTCACTAGACGCCTTTGCGGATTGCGGATCCAAGCCAGCACGTCTATGGATAAAAAAGTTTTAACCTTTAGCCTAAAGTCTTGTCCTAAACCTCCATATTTTCCTTAATGAACTCGGTCTCTACACCATGTTCAATTAATTCATTCCTTTTATCCAATTACCTTTACAAGGGTCATGGATTAAGGGTATGTTTTAAAGAATAGGGCATAGAGTCCTTCAATTAGGTTTAATTAATCCCCTAGGACTAGCACATCACAAACATAGCTTTACATCCTATTTCCTTAATTTATTCCTCCTAACCCATGACCTTAACGAAGGTTGGGGTTTAAAGGTCTTTGTTAAGGGCATAAGATATAAAGCCTCACACCACAAACACGGCATAGCATCATTACAAACAAATGTGGGTGCATAAAGGTGAGACCATAGTATCCTATAAGGCCCACTACATGAACTAAAAGAGGGTAGGCTGGGGTCCTTCACTTGCTTGAGCAATCCTTATACCTAACCACATGTGGCATCAGGAACGGCGCGTGGGTCCAGCAGTACGTGATTAACTCATTTAATATACCCAAGGGTACTAGGCAAGAGAGGTTGATAGCTTTCGCCCCAACACTTGGAATCAGGAAAACTAAGGTTGAAACTAGGTCGATCGTTGGCAAGGATACATCGAGGGACATCGATCCTAGCATGCAAGAGTTTGCGCATACAATGCAATAAAAGAAAGCACACAATCAAGCGGATGCAATGTGATTGATTTTAATTAATCATAAGAAATTAACTTAGCCCAATTAAACTTTATAGAGTCTAGCCCACAAATCCCCAATGGAGTCGCCAAATTGTGAACCCTGGAAATTGGGCCCACGAGAGATTGACGAAAAGATTAAAGAAAGATTAGGTTAAGTTTGAAAAAAGAAAAAGGAGTCGCCACCTTATTTTTTAAAGGAAACAAGGAAAACCCTAAAAGTAGTTTATTTTAGGAAAACAATTTGAATGACTCCATAAAAAAGGAAAGGCAAAAACCAATCTTTTGGAAACCAAAGAAATCGGGGATTCGGAGGCTAAGTTATGACATGGGAAGGTTCTAGGCAAAGCCTATAGGCACCCATGTCACCCTTTCGGTCTCTCAGTTCATTTGGGCTAAGTCAAGATCTTTCCATACAAAAATCAGCAAGTATATCATCACAAAACAGCATGCATATCATATATTTCATTCATCCATCCATGCATAATAAGCAAATAAAAACAGAAAATAAAGAAGAAGGAAACAAAACAAAAAGAAGCCTAGGATGCTTGGATCCTAGAACGGACTTGAGCCTCACGATGAGCGCCTACGTACCATGCAACGAAATACATGGATCAAAGTCCACGTAGTTCGATTAGAATTAGGGTTAAGACTTAATATAAACCTATGGTAAAAACCCTAGGTTTCCTTATTTGAAAAAGAGTTGAATATGATAGATAAACCAAGTTTGAATTTAGGAAAATTCCACAAAATGGAAACCTTGATAAAAACAGAATTTTGTTGGTTAAGGAAACCCTTGATTTAAACCATAGACTTGTATTAAAAATTAATCCTAGGAGGGAGAAGAGAAAGAGTTAGGAGGAAAGGTGAATTGGGGCACCTTCACACCCACTTACCTGAGCGCAATAACTCCAAGCATTAGCCATTTCAAGCATTGGCAGCCCTATTTGCCATAGGATAATTACCACACCTATTTGCACCCTTACAAGTGCTCAAAACCATGCAAAAACACTAACATGCAAATCTGGACAGAATAGTATTATGGCCTAAAATCATCCACTAAGCATGCTAACAGCAAAAACAGCAAACTTTCATAAGCCCTAACACAATCCTAGAACCATACCATGCATAAAAACCCTAGAATGGACTAACATGCATGCAAAAATATCATGTTTACTCCATATGAAAAGCATATACAGCAAACATGAAGAAGAACCAATGAAAAGACCTACTTTATCATGCTGTATGAAAACTAAAACAAAACAAGGACACTAACAACCCTAAACTCACAAATATGCTTAAAAACTTACAAAACAAACTTCACACATACTAAAATAAACCTAAACAGAACCTAAATCATGCATATTAACTAACTAAAGCAATAAAACATGATAAGAAACCCTAAGACTAACATGCAATAACACTAATCCTAGCACAAAGACAACAGGAGCACAAAAATCACACCTATGCTTAAAAACCTAAAGGACAGCCCTAAAGCATGCTAAAATTATGATAAACAGTAGATATTCCATGTATATTAACTAGCTAGAGTGTTAATACATGATAAAAAAGCTACCTTTAACATGCAATAGGCCTATCCTATATGAAAACCCATATTCAGCATAAGAAGGAGAAAGGCATACCTTAGGAAGAGGCTTCCTTGCTGCTGTAGAGACTCTCTCTTCTTCTTATAGATGACTTGAACCAATGTTCTCCAAGGCTACAGCAAGAACTCCAACTCTCCTTCAAGTCTCTCTCTCTTATTCCCTCTCTAACACTTAGGTTTTTAGGCATAAAGTGGCTCTCCTTGTGCTGAAGCATAGGGGGGTATTTATAGACTTCAATTAGGATTAACCAATGGTTGGGATTAAAACCCTAAAAATTAATCCAAGGGTTATTAGAGACCCCCTTGGGGCTTAAGTAACTCAGAAGTTACCAAAAATTAGAAGGAAACCCGTCCAAAAGAGCCATTGTACGTCAAAATAGGGAGGAATCCGCTTCAGCAAGGAAACATAGAGCAATTAGGAAAGTGCTCTCGGGTGACCACCAGGGCCTGGGCGGCTAGCCACCTGGGCCTAGGCGGCTAGCCGCCCGGGGCTGGGTGGTCACCCGAGCCCACTTCGGATTTTTCTCCTATTTTGCCTCCTTTCCCTTCTAGAAGTGTTTCAGGGGGCAAATTAACTCCGATTTTGATGAAACAAAAGCCAAAACGACCGTGTTTCGATGAGGAATATGTTTTTGAACATTTTAGGGTGAAAATCACTAACCATGGGGGCATGGTTAGGTTTGAACAAGGCGGTTAACCGCTATGCTCTACCTTTGCTAAGCATAGGCATGCACATAGGGTCAAACCAAACACTTTCCATATCAAAATTGAACTTCATAAAACACTTTTGGGGGTAAAATGATGACTAATGAAAGTCAATTTGAAAAGATTTGGTTGGTAATTGTGAGTCAATTAGAGCTAACCCAAGTAAAGGTCAATTGACCAACTTGAACTATATTGAGCCATTTTAATCCTGAGCCATTGATTTATCAAATTGACACTAGAAATACCTCCTATGCATCCATATGAGCTCCAATTGACAATTTGGAGATCATTTTAAGGTCAAATGAAAAGTTTGGGACTTAAAAGACGATTATGCCCCTCAAGTCACAAAAGCTTTTATTATCCCTCAAGATCAACTCCGAATTGAACCAAAATTCATATCCATTGTCCTTGTGACTTTAGAAACCTAATGCAAGTGACTAGACTCAAAAACAAAACAAAAACATGCATGAAATGATGAGCCCTCGTAAGGTGGTGCAAAAATGGGGTGTGACAACGGGTCATGAAGGGGTGTCTGAATGGGTGACACAGGAACATCACCATCGCCTCCATCATCATCACCGTCACCATCACCATCACCGTCGTCGTCACCCCGAACCCATCCTAGTCCTCTCTTGAAGGGGCCTGCTCCGCGATCACCAGCTTGCGTAACAGGCTAGTAACCATCACCTTCAAACTCCCCACCATTCGTATGAGTTTCGATGCCTCCTCGCGAGTAAGCTGTAAGCAAGGGGCAAGGGAAGATCGTTAGTATTGGCATATTTGTTCATTTTGTATATATACCCTAACAAATGCAGGAAATAAGCTCATCGGGCGAGCGTCCTCTGCCATCGGATAGCCATAACACCTGTTCAGCTTCGGAATGTCCTCCTCCATCGCCAAATCCGGAGTGACATGCATGGGGACGGTCCATTCGGGGAAGAGCGGGTCCCGACCTGCCGGAGCATCTGCAGGTGGGGCGGCCTACAAAAAAGAAAAAAGATGCTTGAAATAAGTGTTCTAGGGTAAAAAGAAGAACACTAGAGAGGGGTGATAGTCAATCTCCTTGGCAGAGAGTCTGTCAGTGTATGGGATCATGGCCCGCCAAGCCACTAGGTCATGTGCAGTAGCTTCAGTAGGAAACGCTACGAAGCGAGGAGGATCTACCGGAACAAGGGGGTCTACAGCACCTATATCAGAAATCTACCAGACCACTCTCTCTGCCAAGTAAAAGGAACGGACTTCGGGGCACTCGAAGACGGTGGACAAGGTGGAAAGAGTTTGGGCTGCGGCATCCCACTCGACAGGAGCGCGTGCTGGTTGGCCAATCCAAGGGCGAGGGACAATCTATACACATAGGGATATCACTACTATTTCTCCAAAAAAAAAAAAAAAAAAAAAAAAAAGGAAAAAAGGAGAGAAATAATAATAATACCCGATCAACAGTCATCTCATCCAGAAACCTCCGAGAACTCCAGTAGTCATGCTTGTCCACAGGCGAGTCAGGGTTGTCGCGGAGATACTGACGCGCCCACAGCTGAAAAAATACAAACAAGGAAACATAAGGGTTTCGCGTGTCAGTTTAAATGCGTAAAAGCAAAAATGGGAAATGAGATACCCACCACCCAAACGCGCCAGTGACTAACCACAGATCTGGTAGCCATACGGCTCATGGAATCCATAGCCGAAATCACATGGCCATACACCGCCGCGCCCCAACTGTACTCGCGCGCTCGGCCTAGCTATCGCAAGGCCAATAGCCAGCCAAATGGCACAGTCTGGGATGAGTTCGGAACCAGATATCCCCCTATCAAAAATAGGATGTACGCCCGAGCCGTCTGAATCCGCTGAGCTACCGTGCCCTGGCCTCGTGAGGTGAAATTGTCATGAACATCGAGAATGTAGATGGATGCACCACATACTCTATCCCCAATAACTCCCTGGAGATGATTATCCGCTCCTTCTCGTCGTGATCAAAGGGAAGAGGTACCCCATCTATGCGCAAGCCCGTCAGTCGGTAGAAGTCTTAAGGAGTAAGGGTCAGCTCCTGACCTGCGATATAGAGGGTGTGGGTAGTATCCCACCACCTCTTGGCTAGACAATGCACAAGAGCGCGGTCGCTATCATCCGCTAGCCCCGCAATGATCGTACTAAACCCAGCTCCAGATACCAGGGCCTTCGTCTCCTTGGTGAGTCGGCCCCACCACGCCTTCGCATTCCCCATACTGCCGCAGGTAATAGCCAAATCTGGCAGCTGCACCACAGGTAAACACAGCACAGGTATGAGCTTGTTTGACCAATTATCATTTCTTTTCCTTCTCTCTTTTATTTTTTTTCCTTTGAATCACGAAATCGCAGGTGCATGTACGTACATAGCTAATGCACGTACGTGCATTGTCTAGGCACGCACGTACCTCGGCATGAGATCCTCCCCCCTACCTCTTCATTCCACTGCAACCAAACCCATTTTTTAGCCATTTTTACTCAGAGGAAAGAATAAAAATTAAAACTTTACCCAGAGAGGAAAGGATTCGAGCAAATTTTGCATAAATGAACAAGTTCAAAAAAAAAAAAAAAAAGGAAAAAAAAATCAAGCTTTCACGTACCCATCCCTAAGCGGCGAGGTGAGAAAGGTGCTCTGTGGGGCGCAGCAAGATGCCGCCTTCATTCTGTGTGAGACGTGGGTGCGGCCTCCACCGCTAGATGGCAGGTCTCCCAAGCTCGTTCGGGTCCCGTGATGGCGCCGTGCCTGGTCGTGAAGGGCCAGCCTTGGCAGTAGTGCGCTGCCTTTTTGGTGCCATGAGAGAAGGACAGAGGAGGCTTAGAGAATGGGGGGGTTTAGAGGTTGAAGATGGAGGAGTTTGAAGAGAAGTGCAAAGGACGAGGAGAGGGATGGTGGAAATATAAGGACATTGGAAGAAATGAACATGGGAAGAATGCCAACGGTTTCACGCCTTTTCGTATTCCCCATAACTAGTGTCGAAACATCGTCGTTTTGATAAACCCGTTTAATTCCAACCATGTACACCTTCCCAAGCCCGGATCAGATCGAGATTCATCCCGTAAATTTTCAATTTGATTTAATAAACCCGGATTAAATTCAAAATTCCTAATTTGATTTAATCAACCCGGATTAAATTCGAAATTCCTAATCAACCCGGATAAAGTTCGAGATTCATCCCGCGAATCTTTAATTTGAATTAATCAACCCGGATTAAGTGCCAAATTCATCCCGTAAATTTTCAATTTGATTTAATCAACCTGGATTAAATTCGAAATTCCTAATTTGATTTAATCGACCTAGATTAGATTTAGATTCATCCCGCGAATCTTTAATTTGATTTAATCAACCCAGATTAAATTCGAAATTCCTAATCAACCCGGATTAAGTTCGAGATTCATCCCGCGAATCTTTAATTTGAATTAATCAACCCAGATTAAGTTCCAAATTCATCCCGTAAATTTTCAATTTGATTTAATCAACCCGGATTAAATTCGAAATTCCTAATTTGATTTAATCGACCTGAATTAGATTTAGATTCATCCCGCGAATCTTTGATTTGATTTAATCAACCCGGATTAAATTCGAAATTCCTAATTTGATTTAATCGACCTGGATTAGATTTAGATTCATCCCACAAATCTTTGATTTGATTTAATCAACCCGAACTAAATTCGAAATTCCTAATTTGATTTAATCAACCCGAATTAAGTTCGAGATTCATCCCGCGAATCTTTAATTTGAATTAATCAACCCGGATTAAGTTCCAAATTCATCCCATAAATTTTCAATTTGATTTAATCAACCCGGATTAAATTCGAAATTCCTAATTTGATTTAATCGACCTGGATTAGATTTAGATTCATCCCGCGAATCTTTGATTTGATTTAATCAACCCGGATTAAATTCAAAATTCCTAATTTGATTTAATCGATCTGGATTAGATTTAGATTCATCCCGTGAATCTTTGATTTGATTTAATCAACCCGGATTAAATTCGAAATTCCTAATTTGATTTAATCTACCTGGATTAGATTTAGTTTCATCCCGCAAATCTTTGATTTGGCTTAATCAACCCGGATTAAAATTCAAAACTCCTAAGTTGATTCATCCCGCGAATTTCCCAAAGGCCACGCCTCACTTTTCAATTGCCCCGGAAAGGTCTGATCCTCGTTAAAAGATACCACCCCCCCTGATTCGACCTTACACATGCATCTGCATCTCCCTGGTTCGTGGGGCTAAGTGGTCCAAAATGAGTGTTTTCAGGTCTTTTAATTTTGTCTGTTGCACGAACAAAATCAAAAGAAGGGGCAAACTGTTAACACCCCGTTTTGTACCCCTTGACACCACGTACCACCTTTTTAAGCCCAATGAAGGGCAGCAGCGACAAGACCATCACGAACAAGCCCAACGGGCTCACGCAAGTTCAACAAGACTTCCAAGTGCTTTGTGAAGCCCCATGTACGTACGTGTGTAAGTAATGCACGTACGTGCATAAACTAGGCACGTACGTGCATCACCCTCCATTTTGAATACCCACGAATTCCCTCCGAATCATTTCTTACCTTATGAAGATCCGACAATGACAGCTATTGGATGGAGGCTCAAAAACCCTAAAAACCCTCGAACTAAACCCTAATCTTTGCCTATAAATACCTAGCTTTCATCCGAAAGAGGGGACGGAAATTCTTCTATTCAGCCTCCACCCCGAAAAACCCAAAATTGCCGAATTGCGCCTGCGTAAAGTCCAGAAGTCGAAGTTCACGGAGGAATTGCTGCTGTCCATACCTGAGGGTAACAATCCTTAGCTTTCGACTTCGTTATATTTCAATCACCATTTACGATATTGCATGAAATGAATGTAATATTAATTTCGTAATGCTCTTTATTTATGGTTTGCATTTAAGGTGCATCTAGGGTTAATCTGCATTAGTTTATTTCCGCATTTTAAGATTCTCATTCGTTCTATAGCATATTCATTCATCCCAGTATACGCGCCACGCCTTTATTCCGATACATCCATTCATATACATAACTATGCCGGTTTATTTTAAATCTCATCTCATACCCATGGTAGTTAGATCTATAGCATTTTCATTGTTTTCGGAGCATATTTAGATCATTCGTAGGTTCTCGAGCATATCACAGAGGCATGATAATCGTAATTGAGGCATGAAGCATAGTGGCTAGGGGAATGCACGTACGCACATATGAAAAGCACGTACGTGCATCACATATGTACGTGCGTGCATGTCCTATTTTTTACGAATTAATCTCTTTTTCTCTTTTGTAGGTAGTGTAAGTGTTCCTCTTATACTTTAGATCTTCTTTCTTGTACATATATCCTCGTATTGATTCTTCTTTACTCTTTGTAATTGCATGCCATCGTGTGATTTTGTATAAATGCTTGGTTAGCAGTTAAGTTTGATTAAACCCTTTTTAATTAAAGCCAATAAGTGTGTGTGGGGGCCGGATTTCAGCCGGACGCAAGTGGGTGCCTAACACCTTCCCATTTGCGTACCCTAGCTCCGAACCTTGTTCCTCTTGGTGATGATGAGTTGGGCCCTTGCTAGGGGTCAATTGGTTCTCGAGGCCTAAAATCGGGTGGCGACTCCCTCTCCTGCCCTAACCATCCGTGGTTGGTGGCGTACTCCCGAGCCGACGTGGTGAAAGGACACGGCGCTCACAGTCTCTATGAACTTGCTCGGTCCATTTTCGATCTAAGATGTTTGGTTCAGATAAGCTGGCTGTGTGTAGAAAAGTTTAGTTCATGCATGTATGTATTATATCGTTAGCTATATATTATGAGCTAAGTAAGTGATAATCTTCGTTATACAAGTCTTATGTAAATGAGCTTGAATTCCCATGTATCTATACTTGGCATGGTAACAATAAAAAGTGCTTGTTATCAAAGTAGATTTCAACCTACATCCACCACTAAGAAACTAAGTGTTTATTTAACACATGGGAACTTATAACATTGGCTTGGAGCTTGAAAGCCGACAATGTTTTTTCTCCATGCATGTGCGTGGGCAACTCCAGATTAGAAGCCATATACACAAAGGAACGTGTACGGTCTGTTCATGTGTGATTCAATGTCCAAGTATTGGCACCTTCACTGTGCGTATGGGTCCATACATGAATCAATGTGTTATGAAATGATCAAGTCGGATCCATCTGCATGGTAATTGGATTATACAATTACACGTGAGGTTTGGCTAATCCAAAAAAAATGAACCCAAACAATTTCATGCTTGGAAAAAATATGTTAAATCAACATGAGCAGCATAAGATACCAAAGTTGATCACTACATTAAATCTCATTTTATTTATTTATTTATATTATTCCATGTCAAGAAATTTATGAGTCGGTTAACATGAGCTCGGAGCTCAGTCTTGGTACATGCATAGGATCGTTGCATGTATCAATCTGTTTGGTCTATAGATATGTATATATACTGAGTTGAGAACTATGTACATTGTCAGATGTCAAATGTCTTGATCTAAACTAAAACCATATAAAACAGTGACAACTTATTCGAGTGCCGATCAGCACATGCTCATATTTGGTGAGCACACAATTATATGTCTATCTTCGGTGCTCTAATATGTCAGGATTAATGATCTACTTCCGGGAATAGAGTATTGGAGTAGTGGTGGGATCTGACTAACGATGCAACGATTCTTGGGCCAAATTTCGGACCTTCAGTTGGGAATCTTTATGTTGGTGGTCATAAGTTCAAAGCTCAAAAGCTTTAACATCACTGGTATATACGAGCTAATTTCAACAATTGCTCGTGAAATGATAAGTTCGGTTACCTTACTTATTAGCCAACCAACTGCCTTGCACCATTAGCGACTCAGGCAAACACAAAATTTTTGTTCGAGATAGAGCATTTAAATAATTGACCTTGGATGGATAAATTTTGTCGTCGAGTAAAGTAGTGTCGAAAGTAAACAAAATATACAATAATCACAAATGTTTCTATGTGATTCTTGTGAAAGCTCTAATTTATGAGAATAAATCAATCTTAGAAAGGAAAGAAAATACCTGGAGTGCGATCTAATTGCAAGTAGCTCGGAGTGGGAGGCTTTGGTCTCTTAAAATGTTTCAACTCTTCTCGGATCTTTTAGTCTAACTCTTCGGTTTTCGAATGTCTCATATCTCACTTTCCCTTGACTCTGTTAGGGGAGCTTTTCGGACCATGTCCTCGGTTGCTTTTAACTTGATGATGAGTTTTGTCCTCTCAATGCCTCGGTTAAGACCTCCTAATGGGGGAAGCTTCCTCTTTGAGATTGGTAGTCTTATTATAGGGCAAACTTCTTAGGTTGCGCTGCTACAAGTTACTCCTAGAGCATGGTCACTAGGGTGGTAACTACTTTCGAATTCAAGTGGTCAGCCATCACCCATTTGTAGGCAACTTGTAAATCGATCAGTTATACTTGGTCTATAGTGGGTCTACTGGTCTCCAACCGGCCTCGACGTAAATAGCTTTCGCTAGGAGCGAACCTTGTAGCGATGGAGGAATGATGGTATTCGTTCCATAGACGGTCTCCGCTCCATTATATGTCGCTCTAGATCTGGTTCGCCTCGCCATTTATAAAAACAAGAAGTTGAGTTCTGACGACGGCTTTTTGCTCGATTCCCACAGACAATGCTAAACTATACGAGGAAAAATCTGGACAATCGGCAAAATGTTTTGCTTATGGTGGTCCGTCGATCTGGAGCACCGTGGCATGGTGGTCGAAGAAAGTTGCAAAGTCTAAATAGCACTTGGGCTCTCAAATGAATAGTGGTGCTAGATAGCTCAATGAACAATAGCGCTAGGTGCTTCGATGTACAATAGCGCTAGGTGCTCCGATGAACAGTGCCATTTGATTCTCCAATGAACAGTAACCTAAAAACAAAGAGAACCGTCAAGGGAGGCCGGGGGTTGTTCGGCCTAAAACCCTCTGATGCTCAAGTCAGTCTCAATGTCTAGAGGGAGAGAGCAAAAAGAGGGGAATTTTTAGGGTTTTGTGTTGCGGCGCACTTACTTTGTCTAGAATGAATAGTGTCCCTTTTATAGAGAAGAGCTAGGTCTTGGACTAGGCTAACGTTTTAACTCGACCATAGTTAACTTAGGATTTCAACCTGACCACGGTCAACTTAGGGTTTTAGGCTTAGTCGTCGACAATTGTTCAACCCTGACTTAGATTGTCAGGAGCATGCTATGATCACGACTAAACCTCTTTTGTCGAACGTGTCGAAGGCTCGTGCTAATCACGTGGGCAAGAACGAATGCCGAACACTAGTTCCGCCAAAGAAACGAGACTGAGAATATGGATATGACGTCGTCAGGGGCTAGCGTAGTTAGGAACCGAGGGTTTTTCCACTGAGGGTACATTCGTTCAAGAACATTGATCTCGTGGCCTTAGCTTCTTTTCGGTCTTCAGGTCATAGGACCGAGGGCGGCCATGTGTTAATGGTTCATTGGTTATCTGAAAATACCCCACATAGTATCCAAGCACATGCAGAGGAGACAAATTTTAATCCTTTCTAGGCCAAAGTAAGTGTATTGCTAAGATCTAATACATATTTAAATCCAACCATCTACTTCTGCTGATTGTTTCTAAACGATGGAGAACATCTTCAATCAAATAATTTGGTATGAAAATCATGTATAAATCAAATTTAAAAGTGCTCTAATTTTCCACAATATTGGGTCTTGACCTTCCACGGCCTCTATCTGCCCCCTTCTTTGTATTCATGCATACATACATAAAGATCACTATAAACTATGAGCTATAAAGTACCAAGAGGACCCCAGCCCATCCCAGTCCCAATAAAAAAAAAGCCAAAAATGAAAAAAAAGGAAAAAAGAGTACAAGATAGCGTCTGACCTTCCAATGAATGTATGTCTTCATCCCTTGTTGCCCCACTGGGTGAGAATTATTAATGTCGAATTTATTTTTTCTGTGCATTTTTTTTCCACTCAATAATGCATACCAGCGGTGCAGTTTTACCAGGCCTTCACCCACCCCCTCCCCCTAGATAAGTAGTTTTTCCAAGGCCTTTCTTCTTCTAGAATGTGAATAACCCTTGTTAATTCCGGCACCACACGTTCATGCATATCTTAGGTCAGCTGAGGTAAAACATATCTCTCCAAAATCTAGGTTCGGAACCATGATCCATCACTACTAATATGCCGGTTGCTTACGTGTAATTTTAATCTTGATTAGTTATTAAATCTGGTCACCCACCAAATATATATATGTTTTGTAAGTATTTGAATTATATTAGAATTAATGTTTATTGATTATTTTATCACAAGTGTACGTGTGGACTTTGTTTCTTTTTTTGGTAATGAAGTGTGTGAAGTTTATATTAAAGTTTTCATCAAGTTTGAGAATTTTTTTCTTTGGAGACTTGGGAAACAACCTACATACGATAGAATAAGTCTGAACATTATAAATATATATACATGGCCTACATTAAGTACAAGCATTACCTTTGACATTCCTGAGTAGCATCTCTAAAAGATTGGTCGTTATTGGACTTATGGGCCTTTGTCAATCTCCAATCGAGGAGAGTAGACCTCTAAACCTATAAGTATTCAAAATCACATCCACCCTGATCACCATTAAACAACAAGGACTGGTTTATATTTGAACTATTTTACTAGAAAGGACAACTACTATTGTGGAAAGGGTTGGAAAAAAAAAAAAAAAAAAAAAAAAAGAGGAGGTTTTTTTTTGGGGGGTAATTTAATGCAACGCGGGAAAACAAATTTTCATTAAAAAAATAATAATAATAAAAGGGTATAATAGGAATCATATAATAATCCACTCTTTGAAAAATTAAAAGTCCCAGCTGCCATGATCCATCACTACTACTATTATGGAAAGGGTTTGAAAAATTAAAAGAGTTTATCCCATTATTTTTATAAATAGTTTCATTTGTAAACACCTTTTTATAATTTTCCCAAATCTGATTGAACGTGGAAAAAGGGCTATATTCTAACTTATCATAATCCAAATTAAGTTAGACCTGTTAATCTGTTATAACTAAACAGGCTTAGGTTTGACCTACGCTATTTATGTCGTTGGATTAATAATCAAGCAGACAACAACGATAGGAGTAGTTGGTAGTTGGTTCCAGGGCTTTTTGTACCTCATGCAACCTTCCCAGATAGCTAGGAGTTGTTGGTACTGGGCTTTTGGTGTTCAGTCAAGCTAATTACTAATCAAACTTTGGTCTTGGCTGAAACCCTTGCACTTACTTACTAATCAGCCTTTGTCCTGTGATAGAAACCTTTGAATTTAACAGAAAATAGCTGTTCCACCAATATACATGGGACAAGTATTTCCAAAGTAATATATTCCCGATGAATCCGAAGTCAAACCACAGGGGAGGGCAATAATTAATAGAAATGGATGGAGAAAAAAAAATTGATTGAGGAAGGATTTTAGAAATTTCATTGCTTGATTGTAGAGAATTAATTTGAATGAAAACAATAGTTTAAAAGTACTAAGGTTCAGAGGTCCACTCACAACAAGTATACGATATTTGCTAATGACTCAATTTTTATAACTCAACTGAGACTCATACGAATGATGATCTCAATTGGATAATTTAATAATTTATTTTATTCAAAATAATTCTAAAAACATGGATTCATAAGATTGATGGATTTATTACATGAGAAACCTAGTAATTTAATTCGTAGAGAATTCTAAGCATTCATTGTACTCGGAGTTAACAATAAATTAAAGAATTATACAGAATAAATACTTTGTAAAATAATTAAAATCAATTAGAGATATGAAACCTTACATTAAATCCATGAAGAATCGTTAAACAAATATCAAACAATTGTTGTGGTTTCATTTCTAGCTTTAGCAAAATATTTAGTTAGTCATAATGATTGAAAACTAAAAACTAAAGAAAAGTAAAAGAAGAAGAAGTAATATAGGTGCAGCCCCCTTTTTCTTTTTATGTGCTTTTAGGGTTTCTAAAGGAAAGAGAAGAAAAATAAGTAGACAATTTGGAAATCCCGTTTTTCCAGCAGGGCTAACTTGTAACCCATTTTTTACCTACTAAATGTCTGAAATCACGAAATTTTTGTGAAATATAATATTGTCAGGTTTCGAATCATTTTTCCAGCGACACTAATTTCTCATCAAACGGACTTCGGAGTCAAAAGATATGTCCAAAATACGGTGACTGCTTCAAACTTCCTTTTTAGCTTTCTTTACAACTTTAGGGTTACCAATTCCTTTGCTTAAATATTCTAAAATTAATGCTCTTCACCCTTACAAACCTTCCATATAATTCCAATTAAATTAAGAAGGTTTGACCATTCCAAAATAAGCTTGGCTTCCAAATTTGTCACCATCGTAGGAAATTGGTTTCCTACAAAAATAAAATATGCATTAATATACCACTTTAAGTATAAAAACATATATCAAGAAAACTCATGTATCTATGTAAAATGTTGAATTAAGTGCAAAATAGATATGATAATGCTACTAAAAATATGACATTAATGCAATTTTAAGCTATTATTAATTATTCTACCTTGCTTGGCCCTACTTCTTCATTTTTGGATTCTACGGCCTTGACTTATAATAGTTCGTAGTGGTTTTAGTATCACGTACAAATCAGCACGTACGTGCTTATCATGCATGACATGTTCTGGGTAGACTAGCCCTTGTTTTGTAGTCTGCGTAAGTACGGTTTGCTCCTTTTAGTTGCTTTTGTCCTTTGTATATAATCATTCATCCTGCCTTGTTTTAATTTCTTATTTATTTCTCCATTGTACGTGTGTGTCTCCATTTGAATTGAATCCCATAAATTGCTTGAATGCGGTTAAGCTTAAGTCCTTTTTAATTATAGCCAATAAGTATATGTGTGGCCAACTTTAATTGGGCATTGTTGGGTACTTAACACCTTCCCAACGATGTATCTTAACTCTAAACCTGAAAATTCTTTAGTTATGATGAATTAAACCCTTGCTAGGGGTCAATCGGTTCTCGAAGCCAAAATTAGGTGGCGACTCCTCTCCGCGTTAGTCATTCGTGGCTAGTTAGTGTACTCCCAAACTGCATGGTGCCAGAGGTGGTGCTCACAATATTCTTACGAAGCTTTTAGCTCGTGCTCCTTTTCAACGCCTATCTTCTAAGCTTGGCATGTTTGATATCTATACTCCAGTGCTTAAGGGAGAGTGTTAGCATTGTTAATTCTTATATTATTTTGTTAATGTTTCAAGGGTACTTTTGTAACTTCTTATCTATTAATATAATAAGGGCTGATAGGGTTAGAGGTTAACGTGATTTTGTTCGCTAACCTTATCTCCCTCTTTGTCTCTTCTCCTTCTCTTCTTTCCCTCTCTCCTTCTTCTTCTTCACTACTTAAACCCTAAAATCTATCACACAACTAGAATTATAGCTTACCATTGTGAAGAATTACAGTGACATGCTATAGTTGTACATGTAATGTTTGTGAGATCAAAGATATTTTGAATCAAAATATTATTCTTCGCTGAGCATTTCTTGATCGACAAGAAAAATTGACATTGGTGAGGAATAGTAGATACTTTATGAGATTAGTGGACATGTATTTAGATTTGAAGGGACAACAAAACATTTTGTTCAGCGGTAGAACCATAGACTATGGCAACCTTAGATGGGTTTCCAAACATTAATTAATTTGAGAAGAAAAAGGTTATTGGAACTTCAGATTTTATTGCATTTTAAGCTTTAAGTCGGTTTTGCACTGTAAAATTCGTCTGGTGACTTTTTTTTTTTTATTTTTAGCAGTTTGTTCGTCTCCAGTCACTGTATTCAGTTTATTTAATGTTTATGGTCTTGCAGAATGAAGAGGATGGTAAGGTTTCAGATGATGGTAGAAATGAGACATTCCAACGCAGTAGAATGAAGAGGATGGTAAGGTTTCAGATGATGGTAAGGTTTCAGATGATGGTAGAAATGACTTATTCAAGTTTTTTGAATTCTTTCATTTATTAAATTTTGAATTTGAAGTATTTGGACTTGGTAGTAGAAATCTTCTTCTTTTTTTTTTTTTTTTTTTTGGGTACTGCTGTTCACAGTCTAGGTTAACAACAGCGTATGATTACAATTTCTTAAGCTATCTCAAAATCTAGAATTCAGCCTCTAATCAAATCTCACACTGATGTTAATTCAATCAAGATAATTAACTTGCATGAAGTGCATAGGATAAAAGTGTCGGTACTTGGTAAGATTGCCCTTGTAAGTAAGCACAATAAATCAATGTGAAATAGTCTATGAGACTCAAAGATTCTGGACGTAATTTATAGTTTTATACCATGCCTGGATGATGGTATACAGTTTTAACCTTTTTGTTTTTTAGGCCTCCAAGTAATGATAGTCTTTTCACTTTGTTAGTTTAAAATTAGGTGATTTACCAGCTCCAGGTCCACTCCCTTGCTTCCCTTTTATTTTTATTTTTTCTTCCAAATTTATGTTAAACATTTCTCATCTATAAATTCAACCCCTGCCACCTCAATGTTATAACTGGTTGTGTCTAATGGCATCTTGGCGGTGCCACTTTATGGAAGTTTGGGGAGTCCAACATTGGGCTCTTTTAGCTTAACTAGAGTATCACATGTTTAGAGCTGACCAATGGTTACCATCCTCATGGAGAGAAACCGATGAATGAAGAAAGGCATGAATCATAGCCGATGATTCGGGATGCAAGCTGAGATGGCAGATGCTGCGATTAGCCCGTTGTAAGTACAGAGCTTCCCACATCCAGCTTTCTCCTACTCGACTCAAAGCAACACAATGCATATTTACTTTCTTTCTTTCTTTTTTTCCAGTGCAGATTTATCTTCTCATCTCCTTATCCTCTTATATATTATCAATCTCCTGATGCTCTTGTTTGAGGACTGCATTGGCCACAGAGGCCATACCTCTCTCCTCCCCTTTTATGTCTGTAAATTACACCATCGTTGACAAAACAGAACAATGCATTTCTTTTCTTATATGGTGAGTGTTATTTAGCAAGTGGATACTGTAAGTTCAGTGATCTTCTTCATTTAACTTTTTTTAGAGCATTTCCAGTGGTTTATACTATTTTGTGTGTTATTTCTATTAGCACATGTTACAGTGCCAAAAGTTATAATTTGACACAATGTGCTCTGATGGTGTAAATTGACACAATTTGTAATCTTTAGGTACAACCACCATCCACTTCCTTTTCTCAATCACCTTTGCCCTATTTTAGCATAAGGATGTGCCAACAAGGTGTGCTATTACTATATTTTAGTAATAGCACACCATTAGAGATGCTCTATTGTTAAACTAAATCTCAGTGGTTTCGAGTCGAAGTCTTCTTAATTGAAACAATCATAGCCTCGAGGTCTTCTTAATCAAGACAATCATAGCCCATACAGGAGAGGACTGTTCCCAGCCTGTCTGAAGTCAAGATCTATCTGGCTGGACTTCTATATATCCGTACTTTGTGTCTATAGAATCGAAAGTGCCAACAACCGTTTGATGTAGACTAGCCAAGCGTGCGAATCCTGGTTGTTGTCTACTTCAACCCTCCTGTTCGTTGTAGCCCCTGTGGCTTTAAATGAATGGAATGTGAACGTAGATTTAACAATGTGCTCATTTAAATTCTCGATCTTGAATGTTTAACTACGTATCTCAAAGGTTTGTCTCTTCTATTTTGAAATTTCTCCATAAAATTGTCTCAAAAATGAGACTTCTTTCTTATATATATCAGCAAAGATGTTGAACTTTTGAATTTCAAATTTTATGATGGAAAGCCCATGCGAAACTTGTACTTGGTCTTTGAAGCCCTTTTTTTTTTTTCCTTTTCTTTTTTTTGTTCTTTTTTGGGGGTCCTTTCTTAGTTTTTTGGTTTGAGCTATTGAGTTGGATTTGAAAGACGCTAATACATGGTGGAGGGAATTGCCATACATAAACTTATACCTAATTACACCGATTTTAGTGTTGAGACCAAATTGTTTCCTCGACTTGATGCATGATTATATATATTGGACTCTATGGTGGGCAATTTAAACCTCCCGCTGCTTGTAGTGTTCTCTTATCTTAGCCTCACACTGTGTTTTTGTGACGAGATCTGACTCAATTTAAAAAAAAATTCTTTGCGTCTTGTGGCTTCCATGTTATAGTACATGAAGCGGCCATCATTCTATTAGTGCATGAAAGTATGAAGTAACTTACTAATTTGTCTTGTCTCCACATATTCTTGATCTTTTTGTTATACCAATTCTTTTCTATCAAATATAATTTGAATGATAACTATAAAGATCATCTTGGGAGTTAACCATCATCTCAAGTTTGTGTTTTCCATTTACATCATTCTTATCTAAAAAATATATATGATTATTGTGTGGGAATATCCCAGACTGGAAATGGCAGCATGGGGAGTGCTAAGTTTAAAGAGAAACGCATTAAGATAAAAGCACCTGAACTGAGAGTTAGCAAGCTAGCGCAATCCAGTAGTACACAAGTAGCCCGAGTTCAAGGCCTCCACACATGGCCCGAGCTCAAGGCCTCCACACATGGCCCGAGCTAAACTGGAACTCACTAGGGTTAGCCCTAACCTAACCCAGATGGTTATTAAACCAAACTAGGGTTAGTTTGTACAGCTATCTATAAATAACATGTCTTAAGCCAACCAAGGTATGATGGAACCCTAGCCCCTAAAACATTCTCTCATTCTCTCTCTAAAAATAGTCACTAACTAGACCGTCGGAGAGGTTTTGGCCAGACCCACTCCGACCACCTTTGACCTTGTCTTTTACTGTTTGCAAGTCTATCGATCGGAGAAACTCCAGCTCCATTAAATCATTGTTCATCTACGGTCGGATTTTATCCCCATACAATTGGCACCGTCTGTGGGAAACCGAACAAAAAGCTTCCTCTTTCATCTTCATAAGCCACCGCCATGAAGGAGCTTGGCATTTAAATCACAGCCATAGAAAAATAGCATTCAGATCTTGCTTGCGATGAGCTCTTGATTGTTCAACCTTATGCTTCAATAGTGGCTCTCTGCAAAACCTTCAGGAAAGTGCTTTTGTAACTTGAAAATTTCCGTTTACTAATTTAATTTCATCTCATCTTCTATGCCTGATTTTTAAGCTTTACACTGCATTTGCTAGGCAAGATATTTGGGCCACTTCCTTTGTTAGAGAACCATAGTGTTCACGGGCAAAAAGGGGCATGGGGGTAGAGAGTAAACTATACTCTCAGTTATTACCCATTTTTTCTCATGACAGTAGATCTTACTCTCTTTAAAACATTCTGCAAAAATATTATAAATAATTTCATGCAGCTTTTTATACTACTGGTGTCAGTGTCTAAATAGCCCCATCATGTGAATCGCCAGGCCCACTGTCCCACGCATTACCATACCATCTACCATCTACATATGGTTTACATATTATACACACACACACACACACATATATAGTCTAGCTTTATTTTATGGAGCATAGTGCATGTTACTAGAAAGAAAGAAATAATGTTTTTATATATGCCTTTGGCCCACCACTAGTGCAAGTACTAGTTGGTTTCAATTACAACACTCACTATTTCTATATACATTCTTGAAGTTATATCCCACTAACGTAGCACGGTGGCTCCTTTGTTAGGCATACATGTGCAATTTTAGCATAGCAGCACAACTGGAAAAATCAGTATGGCAGCATAGCTGGCTAACTTAGCACAACAGCATGGCAGTGCACCCAACTCAACACAAGCTAAGCACAGTGCAAAGGCACAGTCAAGTGGCGTTCGGATTCAATGCTAAGGCTATGTTTTCTCGGCACCATGCCAAGGTGCTACAGATTACGACACTGTGGCGTAATACCTCATCCGACTACTGAAACAAGTCCATTTGATAAAACGATGCCAGGCATGTGCGTTTTGACTCCAAACGCAACATTAATGGAAGCAACCCACCGTTATCCCAGAATCGCCACTTCTCCTACGATCTCCCCTACCATTCTCTTTCTCCTACCATTGATGCCTAGGATTTCCTCATCGACGAAAAGGAAAGCTTCACCAGCTTAACTTGCATTTTCCCGGCCAGATGGGCAACACACACCACCCCACCCTCTCTTAGCCAACTCCATTTTTTCCGACCATTGATTCATCAACAGAAAATAAAAATAAAAATAAAAATAAATAAAACATTGAAGATTTGGACAAATTACTTACAATAAGCATTTAAAAAAAATATGAAGAAGAAGAAGCGAGGGTTTGGGCTTTTATAGCAGGATTTGCGATGATGGGTTTCTAGGAGGTCCTCGCCGGCAGTTCCTCCCTCCCACTGATCTTCTCCTCAGTTTTCTTCTTGCACATCGGTATCCTCTCGCCGACATCATCGTCGTAGCCCTGCTCGTTCAACCTCGTTGCAGCCTGCTTATTTAACCTCGTCGTGGCCTACTTGTACAGAGTTGAAGCCACCACTCCATCCTTCTCTCAAATCATCAGCCATAACCCCATTGAACCACCGTTGCTTATACCCACACATCCCAATTCCCCAATCAATCCTTGCCACTGCTCCCCGTCGACCATCGCCGTCACCGTCGCTCACACCGACATATCCCAATCTTCCATCACAGTGTCAAACCCACCACCTAGTCACTCCACCGTTGTCAACACCTAACCCCGCTATCGATTAACCAATACCCCATTTTCATCACACCAACAAAAAAAAAAAAAAAAGAAACCCAAAATGCAGATCAGTGAATCAACCCACAACCATGACCTTCATACCTAAGTCGCATACAGATCCAAACACCCTTAACTGCAGTTGGCAACAACCTAGAATCTCTTACCATTAGCAGCGAGCTCTCCAACTATCGAGAAGCTTCACCCTCCATTGACCACCACCTAGATCTTGTTGCAAGCCATCAGATCTCGCTACCAACCTTTTGCCACTGCTAACACCACTATCAAGACCCTATTTTGCGATCAACGACTCTCTTAGCCTCAAATCCGTCGAGCTTTTCTCGGCGACAACTGCTGTTAAGAAAACCCTCCTGCCGACGACCACTGTTATCGACGGCCCCTACTGCCGGTGCCTTGTTATCATTGATCCCCTCTTTGAGAGCCGGCCATGGTTGCTAGCAGAAGCATAGGTCAAAGAAGAACATGGTAGCTCCAAATACCATGGCTATTTTTTGGGGTAACGATGGAGTGTGCCATTAAGGTTGAATTTGAAAGTTAAAATGCACATGTCGATAGTCGTTTTATCAAGTGGACTTGCTTTAGCCGTTGGATGAGGTGTTACTCCACGTGTCTCAATCTGGAGCACCTTGGTACAGTGCCAAGAAAACATGGCCTCAACTTTGAATCCGAACACCAATCAAATGATGCAAATCAGACAGCTTGTACTCTAACCCAACTCGCTACTGCATATCTCAACTCGGCACCTCAGATGGTGGGGCATAGCACCACAGCTTGCACTTTACTTGGCTCTTTGATCAACTGTTCGGGAAAACATCACGGCTTGCATATCTCATTTTCTAGAAAATGATGCAACCTATCACTACAACAAGTGGTAAACGTACTTGGCAACTCAAAATACTTCCAACTCAGCTCATATCAACATACAACTTGGGATATTCCTAACCTATATATATATTTGGATAATTTTCTAGCATAAGAGTAGCAGTGAAGCACACCATTATACAGCACAGCACTGCATATATTTCTATAGTAGAGCTTCCATGAATGCTTAACCCAAAGTCTCAACGCAGGTGCACTCTTACAATTTATAAATTTTATCAGCCACCTCCATAACCCATTTTCAGAGCTCTAAGAAGCACTCCACTGGGTGGTGAAATTACCAACTTACCAACACCATTGGGGTGTATTTGGTTCGAGGAATGGGAATGTGACTCCTGGGAATGACCTATTACTTGGAAATGGGAATGTGAGGGAATGAGACTCATTCCCATGTTTGGTTTGTGGTAATGGAAAATATGATTCCCCCCAACATTCCCATTCTAACATTTGGTTGGGATGGGAATCCCATTCCCAAATATAGTAAATTTCCATAATATCCTTTTTTTGCAGATCCACCAACACCATTTCTCACGAACTATATCTCATAGCAGCTTAAAATACCCAAACCCATTATTTTAGATCCACCAACACCATTTCTCATGGTACCTTAAAATCCCCAAACCCTAGTGAAGCATATTTCACCCAAATCTCTCTCTCTCTCTCTCTCTCTCTCTCTCTCTCTCTCTCTCTCTCTCTCGCTATAGCTATATATATATATATATATATATATATAGAATGCTAAAGAAGAAGACCCAAATCCAAAAAAAAAAAAAAAAAAAAAAAAAGGGAAAAAAGTTACAGAGGTTAGATGGAATCGAAGAAGAAGACTCACACTATCATCTTTATCTCCATCCTCTTAACTTACACCACCTTCGCCGGTTTCCGCTGGTTGCCTTTGTCGCCTTCCTCTACTTCTTCATCACAACCAACCCCATCCATCTATACTATCCCAAACCATTCAAACCCTCCCAAAAAAATGAAAAATTGAAAAGAAAAAAAAAAAAAAAAAAAAAAAACCTCAAATCTATGTTATGTTCTGCCATAGGTGTGTCGATTTGTTCTCCTTTGCCGGGAATGTTGTAGAGAGGTGTGGGTGAAGAGCATTTGGTCTATGGATTCCGGTGAAGAGGAAGAAGACAAACGGTGATGCGTGTTTGTGGGTTTTGGCGATCGTGCTCTTTGGAGAGGAGAAGGATATGATTTGGAATAAAAAATTTGTTGTGCATAAAATAGAAGACACGCTCATCTTTTTATTTTATTATAAAAGTGATTGCCAGGAATGGGTTTACAAAACCATTTTGAGCACGGGAATGAAAATGGCCTATTTAATGGAATCCTCCAATCCCAATAATGAGAGATTCCCAGTCAAATTGTTGAACTAAACATGGGAATCTGGTATCATTCCCTTTTCCCAAGAATGATACCCACGGACCAAACACTGCCTTGGAGAAAACATAAATGCCCACAAAATATAAATATTAAATGTATATTTACAATATATGTAATAGGGGGCATGTACCTAGAGAGTAATCCTTACTCTCGACTATTATGCTCATTCTCTTCAAAGCGTAGATCTTACTTTCCCATAAAGCTTCTGCAAAAAGTTGATAAATAACAACAATAAAATAATAAAAGAAAAAGCATAAAATGATGCTTATGTCAGTATTTAATACCCTTATCACATGAAAGGTGTATGGGGTATTTTCCCGTACGATGAATGCTGGTTGACTTGAGCAGAGCTGCGCCTTCACCAGTGGACTGACCTGCACACAATGAGCACACCGTTAAGGGATGACCGGAGTAAGTTCGGTCGTCACCTCTCCGATGCCTAAGTCAGATGACTGTGTATAGTGAAAGGGAGGATTTTAGACTAGGGTTACTATACCGCTTACCTTGATCAGGCTTGGGACCGTTCTATTTATAGTTGTATCTAGATCCTACCATGGTTTGGTTAGATAGCGGTTTTCCTTTGGTTAAGTTTAACCTGAGCCTAGTTAATAACTGTGTGACCCAGGTTAGCTGACTATAGTTAGGTCTAAATTGTAGCTGGAATAACTGACTGCCCGTTTGTTACGCGATAGCCGTTTAGTCACATGTTTTCTTCATGTGGAGCTCGAATCAGTTACTCAATTTTGGCTCGTGGTGAGAAGAGCTCAGGACCGACATAATTGTTATGGCAGATTCTCTATCATCCTGACCTTTAGGTCGAGATTTGAGAGGTATCGAGGTCTTTTCCCAAGCTCGCGTTATTTCAATTACAGACTAACAACTCCTTCAGTTCGGGACCATGAGGTGCAACTAACCACCTCGGGATTTATCCACACAACTTGCCCCAATTATGATTATTCCGTACTGGGAGTAGTCATAATTCATTGGAGATTTTTTGGGATCACTCACCAAAATCCAGCTGTCACAGATGCGGTGCCGCTTCGATTCTCGAGATGGTAACGTCACAAAATTGACACACGTGTCTCGTCTCATTAAATGGCATTTAATGCCAATGAGTGCTCCGAGCGTATTTTGTTATTGGCTCTTCTCTCTCCTCTTTTACTTTATCCTCTTGTATTCTCTCTCTTCGCTGCTGCATTACCAGAATCCTCTGCATTTTCTTGCTTTCTCATCGGATAATCCCCATCTCCGTCTCCTTTTCTACCGTTCACTCCCCGCGACCTTTGGTCTATTCTGATTTTTGGATTGAGACGAATCTGTTGCCGTCATTCTTGGAGTGTTTCTTCGACTTTGGAGGAAATCTTCACAGTGGTGTTTCATCTCTCTGGCTATTTTGTCTCTGACGTTGGTAACGGTAAGTCTTCTTACGATTTGATTTTCGTTTCTCTATCTTGAATTATTGAAACTGTTTAGGGAAGAACATAAGGAACTGTAGTTTCCCGCCTTTGAATCTTGAAAAATCCCACACCGGGATTTAATTTAGGGCTAGAAACCTTTGTACTGCTCTGACATCTAACCGTACTAAAACTTTAAAAATGAAGTGATGATTCCGGGCTAAGCCTATTAGGGCTAGAAGAATTTATACTATTCTAACATCCAACCATGCTAAAACATAGAATGGAAGTAATTGTCTCAGGCTGAGTCTGTTAAGGCTAGGAGAATTTATATAGTTCTAACTTCCAACCATGTTAAAACATAGAATGGAAGTAATTGTCCTGGGCTGAGTCTATTAAAGCTAAGAAGCTGCATATGTACTAGGATAGTAACATACTTTTGAGACATTTCCTATAGAGTAACCCGTTCTGCAATGTTTTGATCGGGAATGATTCTTTACCTAGGGTACCGTGCTGAGCCTTTGTCCAATTTTAACTTTGGCAGATGGCTGCTTTTACGATAAAGGACCGACCAGACAGGCTGGCCAAGTTTAAGGCTCAATATGGCTTCCAGGATGACAGGTTTAGCTTCCGTTGTGCTGAGGAGGGGGAATGTTTGTCCAAGGAAGACTCCTAGCACGGTCTTCCTATTCCTACTACTGTCTTTCTTGAGGGAGGCGTTTGCGTCCCGTTCTCACCTTTGCTGGTTTCTTTTCTTCATTTTACTCGCTTGCTTCCTATTCAGCTCGTGTTAAATTCCTTTAGAATTATTTCTTCAATTAATGCCTTGAACAAAAAGCTAGGGGTTCAAGCTGGGCTGGTAGAGATCTTTCGTCACTACAAGCTCATTCTTAGTAGTACTCATAACCAGTGCTACCTTTCCCTTCGTGGCAAAAGTGAACCATTGGTAACTCATTTGCTAGACTTAAATCCCAGAGTCATTAAAAACACCATATTTGCGTACGGACCAGTTGATGGGTTTGGTCCTCGATCTGAGGATTCCCCGACCTGCTCACGTGTGGCTGGCAGACCATGTAAGTTTTAGTTCAGGTTGTTGCAGTTGACATGAAGTTTTCCATATTACCATGCTGCAACTTCAATTTTCTTTTGTTTTCTATTTCAGCAAAGACGATAAACCACTTTGTTGATGAGAAGGCAAATGCTGAAATTCTGAAGGCCATCACTGATTACCGTGTTGATAAGCATTGCCGAGCTCCTCACACACTCCTGAACTATAAGCTCAGATACCACAGTTTTTCTCACGCCATCATTCCTGAGTACTGGAGGGAAGATGCTGAAGAGGTAACTGAGGTTGTAAAAGGAAAGAAACGTTCTCAGCCTTCCACCAAAAGAGGCAAACCCACCAAAAGAGAGAAATCTTTGAAAAGAAAAACCAGGGAACCAACCCCAGAGCCCGAACCAAAAAGGGTAGCATCTAGGTCGGGATCTAGGGAAGGAGAAGAAAGAGAAGAAAAAGAAGTCCAATCTCAGAGAGTCAGTTCGGACTCTAAGAAAACCGATCTAGAAGAGATGGATCCTCCACATTTCTCTGCCCCACCTACCAAAAAACAAAAGAAAAGGGGTAGCCAGACCCTAAGCCTGAGAAGTCTGATGGCTAAAGCCAAAAGCCAAAAGACTTCCAGTTCTGTTCCTCCTCCATCTTCAGGCTCAGGAGCTGATTCTGTACAGAAGTCAACTTCTGCTCCAAGTGCAAGAACAGACACCTCTAAGGGCAGCAATACCCCCGTGCTGGAAACTGTGCAAAGGGGAAAGGGGAAAGCCCCTTCAACTGAGGCATCAAAGAAAACCCCCACTCAAAGAACTCCCGTGCTGACACTTGACGGGTCTGCGTCTGAGAGATAAAGGGAGATTGCAACCCAATTCCCTCCAACTACACCGTAAAAGATGTCTCTAACCTACCCAAGGTAGTGTCTTCTCATTGTTGTTCTAAAGACTATTTTTATAGATCTCCTCATTTCATACCAAATGATCCTGGGATGGCTGACCTTGTCTATGATCATGTGCAGCTTCCAGTCCCAACAAACAACACCAATTCTGGGCTGGTTCTTCCTGAATACACATTCAGGAGCGTAGGGAACCTCCTCCGTTTCCCTGCTGACATTTCTGTTATCAAGAGGCAGCCCCCCACTAACCTTTCACACAATGCTGTCACCTGGCTGATTAGAGTAAGCTTCTATTTCACTTCACATTTATTTTTTATAAGTGTCAGGTCGGTGAAACTGAATTTGTTTCGCCTGTGCAGGGTGTTCAGCACGTTCTAGCGATGGGTGACATTCTGACCTCACAGGAGGATCAGTTTTAGCTCGAGATCACCCGGGTGTGAACCCCGGAAATTGGGCCCACAAGGGATTGAAAGAAAATGGATTTGAAAAAGAAAAAGGAAAGGAGTCGCCACCTTATTTTTTAAAGGAAACAAGGAAAACCCTAAAAATCAGGTTGTTTTAGGAAAACAATTTGAATGACTCCATAAAAAAAGGAAAGGCAAAAACCAATCTTTTGAAAACCAAAGAAATCGGGGATTCGGAGGCTAAGTTATGACATGGGAAGGTTCTAGGCAAAGCCTATAGGCACCCATGTCACCCTTTCGGTCTCTCAGTTCATTTGGGCTAAATTAAGATCTTTCCCATACAAAAATCAGCAAGTATATCATCACAAGAATTGTATGCATATCATATATTTCATTCATCCATCCATGCATAATAAGCACATAAAAACAGAAAATAAAGAAGAACAAAACAAAACAAAAAGAAGCCTAGGATGCTTGGATCCTAGAACGGACTTGAGCCTCACGAAGAGCGCCTACGTACCATGCAACGAAATACATGGATCAAAGTCCACGTAGTTCGATTAGAACTAAGGTTAAGACTTAATACAAACCTATGGTTAAAACCCTAGGTTTCCTTATTTGATCAAAAGAGTTGAATTTGATAGAAAGTTTGATTTTAGAAAGAACTCCACAAAATGGAAACTTTAATAAAAACCAGAATTTTATTTATGAAGGAAACCTTTGATTAAACCATAGACTTGTATTAAAAATTAACCCTAAATAGGGAGAAGAGAAGGGATAAGGAAGAAAGGTGAATTGGGGCACCTTCACACCCACTTACCTGAGCGCAATTAGCTCCAAGCATTAGCTATTTCAGACCTGAGCAGCCCTATTTGCCATAGGACAAATACCACACCTATTTGCACCCTTACAAGTGCTCAAAACCATGCGAAAACACTAACATGCAAATCTGGACAGAATAGTATTGTGACCTAAAATCATCCACTAAGCATGCCAATAGCAAAAACAGCGAACAATAATAAGTCCTAACATATTCCTAGAACCATATCATGCATAAAAACCCTAAAACATACTAACATGCATGCAAAACTATCATGTTTACTCCATATGAAAAACATATACAGCAAACACGAAGAAAAACCAATAAAAAAGTCTACTTTATCATGCTATATGAAAACAAACACGAAACAATGACTCTAAAACCCTAAACTCATAAATATGCTTAAAAACTCACAAGACATACTTTAATCATGCTAAAACCAAACTAAACAGAAATTATATCATGCATATTAACTAACTAAAGCAATATAACATGATGAAAATCCTAACTCTAACATGCAATGACACTAATCCTAGCACAAGGACAAACAGGAGCACAAGAATCATAACTATGCATTAAAAACCTAAAGGACAGCCCTAAAGCATGCTAAACAGTAGATAAAAAATAGATATTCCATGTATATTAACTAGCTAGAGTGTTAATACATGATAAAAAGGCTACCTTTAACATGCAATAAGCCTAACCCATATGAAAACCTAGTTTAAGCTTGAATAGAGAAGGAGAATACCTTATTCTCTCTCAAACACTCAAGTATTAATGCATAAAGTGGCTCCCCTTGTGTTTGTAATTGTTCGTGGCTCCTCAGGTCTTTAGAGTGAATCAAACCAACACGAATCCTCCTCTTTGTCAAAGTGGTATCACAGCAAAGAGATCAAAACTCAACTCAACTTTGAAAAGAAATAGAAAACAAAAAGAGAACAAGAGAACAGAAAAGTGATTTTCGTCACTTTGCAGCAGCAGCAACTTCAATCGCGTTTTTGGGTATGAAAACGTTGGATTTGGACAAAGCTTGTGAAATACAAAGTTGTAGAGAATTGAATTATCTTTCTAACAAGACCAATTTCATCAAATTCTGACTTTGGATGAAAACGTTATGATTAAAATACGACTGCTGGTTTTCAGAAAATCTGCTGCTGAATTATGACGAATTTCACTCCCTCCAAACCCTCTTCTCCCCTCCCTTGTTTAAAGACATTAAGAGAGTATTTATAGCTGAAATCTGGAGTTTCCCTTTCCTTCCTGGACTAGGTTTCCTTGGAGAATAATCAAAAGGTATTTTATAATGATAAAAGACTTCTAATCTGAATAGGAAAAGGAAATTGTCTTTTATAAAAATTGGGAGACTGACCGCTAACACGCATGCACATGTATCGTATGTGCGTACACACACTCATCACATACGTACACGTGTTAGTGTCATGATAAAAATGGCTAATTTAATACAATAATTTTCTTTTCATTTTAACCAAAAATCTCATGCTGTGATTCGCACTAATTCTTCAAGGATAATCCGTAAATAACCACACTAAACTCATCATCAGGCCATATCAAAATTGAACTTCATGAAACACTTTTGAGGGTAAAATGATGACTAATGAAAGTCAATTTGAAAAGATTTGGTTGGTAATTGTGAGTCAATTAGAGCTAACCCAAGGAAGGGTCAATTAACCAACTTGAACTACATCGAGCCATTTTAATCCCGAGCCATTGACTTACCAAATTGAACCTAGAAATACCTCTTATGCATCCATATGAACTCCAATTGACAATTTGGAGATCATTCCAAGGTCAAATGAAAAGTTTGGGACTTAAAAGACGATTATGCCCCTCAAGTCACAAAAGCTCTTATTATCCCTCAAGATCAACTCCAATTTGAACCAAAATTCATATCCATTGTCCTTGTGACTCTAGAAAACTAATGCAAGTGACTAGACTCAAAAACAAAACAAAAACATGCATGAAATGATGAGCCCTAGTAAGGTGGTGCAAAAATGGGGTGTGACACCGGGTTAAAAGTTCCCATGAGAAACAGCACCAAGAGGCCGAGGTGACCCTCAAATTCGTACTGGAACAGCTAGAGAGCTCTAAATCTAAAGCTTCTGAGTATAAGAAGGCTGCTTCCAATTCGAGAAGGAACTTGGACCTGCTGAAGAAGGATCATGAGGATCTTCAGCTCGAGCTAAAAAAACTGAAAGAGGACAACGCCAGTTTATCTCGGGAGAAGGAGAGCCTTGAAAGGGAGAAAACCACGCTGTCGTCTGAGGTTGATGTACTGAAGGCTTCGATCTCAGCAAAAGTGGAGAAGGCGATGAAAGAGACTGAGAAGGCACTGACAGACCAACTGGAGCCTGAGCTGGATAGCACCTATCAGCTTGCTTGGGATACTTTGGTTGAATTAGCGTCACCTCAGTTTCCTGACATAGCCAAAATCCCTTTTATGAGAAAGGTGCTACCTGAAGAACCTGAGGCTGAAGATGCTAATGATGCTGATGAAGCTGATGAGGGGAATAAAGCTCCAGCTGAGGACACTGATGTTCCAGTTGTAAATGATGAAGTGATTTCTATCTCGGATGGGATCTAGTTTTTTTTATGGCCTGGTGCCAGTTTGTAAATGAATAATTTGAACATTCTGTTTTGGATACACTGTTGCTTTTATTCTTAGATATATAGCTTTCTGTTCTTATGTGCCTTTGAACTACTTCTGTTTCTGATAAATTCAAACTGCTTTTGTGAATGTTTACAAATATTTAGATCGAGCTTGTTCTTAGGCGAGCTGAATTAGGCCCATTCTTAAGCTTGATCTTGAGATCGGGCCTACTCTTAAGCCAGCATATTAAGGCCTATTCTTAGGCTAAGCTTTAGCTCGAGCCTGTTCTTAGGCGAGCAAATTTACGCCCACTCTTAGGCCAAGCTTTAGCTCGAGCCTGTTCTTAGGTGAGCAAATTTTAGGCCCACTCTTAGGCCAAGCTTTAGCTTGAGCCTGTTCTTAGGCGAGCAAATTTACGCCCATTCTTAGGCAAAGCTCTAGCTCGAGCCTGTTCTTAGGCGAGCAAATTTTAGGCCCATTCTTAGGCTAAGCTTTAGCTCGAGCCTGTTCTTAGGCGAGCAAATTTAGAATATAGTACGTACATAGGGGAATTTACTGAATAACTTCATCTTTATTAGCAACTTTGAGTGCGGTTAGATCGTATAATGATAAAATAAACGCAAATTTGAGACATTTACCGATCTTTGAAGTTCGAGACCTGATTCCAAGCTTTTTAACCTGTAAGAGCCTTTGCCACCTATACTTATGACCTCGTAAGGTCCTCCCAAGTCGCCCCTAGTTTACCGTGAGTAGGGTCTGTAGTTCCAAGGTTGACCTATCTAAAGACTAGTTCTCCGACTTAAACTCTCGGGACTTGATTCTTCTGTTGTAGTATTTCTTTAGCTCTTGTTGGTATGATGCCATCTTGATCCGGGCCCGCTTTCTCCTTTCTTCTGACAGATTTAAGTCGTGCATAAGGATCTGATCGTTCGTCGTAACTTCAAACTATTCTGTTTTTAGTCCAGGTAAACCTAATTCAGTTGGGATTACTGCTTCCATACCAAAGGCTAATGAGAACGGGGTTTCTCCTATTGACCTTCAGGGCGTAGTTCTGTATACCCAAAGGATGGTGTACAGCTCATCAGGCCAGGATCCTTTAGCATCGTCCAACCTCCTTTTGATTCCTACAACTATAATCTTGTTCGTGGCTTCGGCTTGGCCGTTGCACTGTGGATAGCTTGGGCTAGAATAGAACCATTGAACTCTATGATCTGAACTGAACTGCCTTGTCTTCTTACTGTGGAACTGAGTTCCATTATCTGAGATGAAAGCCCTAGGAATCCTGAACCTAGTAATTATATTCTCCCATAGGAACTTGATGATGTCGGAATCTTTGATCGATGCTAATGCTATTGCCTCTACCCATTTTGTGAAATAATCGGTGGCGATGAACAAATATTTTCTTTTTCCCGACGCTAAGGGTAAGGAACCTACTAGGTCCAATCCCCATTAAGCAAAAGGCCACAGACTCGTCAATGGGTGTAATTCTTGAGCAGGTTAGTGGATTTTGTCAGTGAACAACTGGCACTTTGAGCATTTTCTCACATATTTTACTGCATCCTTTTGCATATACGGCCACCAAAATCCTTACGAATTAGCACGATGGGCTAGAGATCGACCTCCCACATGTCCACCACATGAGCCTTCATGCAGCTCAGAAAGTAAGCCCCGGACCTGATCAGGGTGAACGCATTTAAGATAAGGCTCAGAGTATGATCTTCTGTATAAGTTCCCTGTTGGAGATAACCAAAACCGTGCTAACTTCAGTCGAACTTGGTATCTTTGGTGTTTGTCCTCTGGCAACTCATCTCTCTGTAGGTAGGTGATGATTTCACCCATCCAACTTGGAGATGACATTTCAATATCCAACATAATTTCGTCTGACCCAATGCTGGGTGATGAGAGAATTTCGACCTATATTGTCCTTGGGCTGCTAGTCTCTAGGGTAGCTGCCAGGGCAGCCAATCCATTCGCATGTCTGTTTTGATCTCTGACAAAACATCGAAACTCAATATCTTCGAACTCAGATGCAAGTTCCCACACTTTTAGCATGTGTGCCTTCATTATATCGTCCTTTACTTCGTATTCTCTGTTTAACTGATTTACGACGAGCTGAGAGTCGCTAAAGACCATGAGCTTTTTAACCCCTGTAGCTCGGGCAATTCCCAATCCAGCTATTACAGCTTCGTATTCAGCTTCATTGTTTGAGGTCGGGAACAAAAGTCTAATTGCCTACTCAATGACTTCTTTGTCTGGTGCTATCAACACAATCCCCAGCCCGGCACCTTTTCCGTTCGATGTGCCATCTATCTGAGCTCCCATTTGGTCCTTTCTCCCCCCAGATCGGATAGAGAGGTGTTAAGTGCTGTCATGTTCGAACTGGAATTTGGATCAGTAAACTCGGCAATAAAGTCTACCAAGATCTGTCCTTTGATTGCAGTGCGGGGTTGAAAATGAATGTCATAAGCGTTAAGCTCTACCCCCCATTTTGAAACTCGACCTAAAAGATCAGCCCTTCTCAAAATATCTTTCAGTGGATAGTTTGTAAGTACAATGATGGGATGGGACTGGAAGTAGTGCCATAACTTGCGTGAAGCCGTTACCAGAGCGAGAAGTAGATTTTCAAGTGGTAGATACCGTGTCTCGGCGTTCAGTAATGTTTTGCTTGTATAGTAGATCGGTTTCTGTTTAGTTTCTCTTTGGGCAATTAAGACGCCTCTAAGAGAATGAGCGAAGACAACCAGATATAGGTACAATGTTTCCCCTAGATGAGGATGAATAAGAACTGGAAGTTTTTTGAGATGGTCTACGAGCTGGAAATAAGCTTCTTGACACTCGGTATTCCAGGTCGATTGTCGTCCTTTTTTCAGTACTTGAAAAAACGAATGGCATTTGTCTGAAGATCTTGAGATGAACCTACTAAGTGCTGCCACTATGCCATTGAGCTGCTGAACATCCCTGACCCTTGTGGGCATTTTCAAATTTCTAATAGCATCGATTTTATTGAGATTGGCTCCTATTCCCCTTCGTGAGACCAAATAACCCAAGAATTTTCCCGAGCTAACCCCAAATGAACTATTTTTAGCGTTTAACTTCATGTCGAACTCTCTGAGTCGTGAGAAAGCTTCAGTAAGGTCTGTCAGATGGTCCTTGCCCGTGTTGCTTTTAACTATGGTATCATCAACGTAGGCTTCTAGATTTTTGCCAATGAGTCCGTTGAACATCCGACTTACTAACCGTTGATAGGTCGTCCCGGCGTTTTTTAGCCCGAATGGCATGACTTTGTAGCAGTACATGCCTGTTGGAGTGATGAAACCAGTTTTGTCCTGATTATGCTCTGCCATAGGTATCTGGTGGTACCCTGAGAATGCATCAAAGATGCTCATCCTTTCATAACCCGAGATAGAGTCTATCAGTTGATCTATTTTGGATAAGGGAAAACTATCTTTAGGGCATGCTTTATTGAGCTCGATAAAATCGATGCAGACTCTCCAGTCTCTGGTTTTCTTTTTGACACAAACTGGATTGGATATCTAGGTCGGGTATTTCACTTCCCTTATAAATCCAGCTTTCAATGGCTTATCAACTTCCTTAAATACTGCCCGGGCTCTTTCACTTGCTAATCGTCTTTGTTTTTGGACAATGGGTTTATTGGCAAGATTGACTTGTAGCTCGTGTGTGATGATCTCGGGTTTTATTCCAGGCATTTTGTGGGGAAACCAGGCAAAAACATCAACATTCTCCACCAAGAATTGAAAAAGCTCAACAGCTTCCTCCTCGAGAAGGTTGCACCCGATCCAAAAGAATTTTTCCGGATTGGACAAGTCGATTACTATTCTCCTCAGTTCCTATCTAGTGCAATCAGCTGGTTCTGAACAAGTTTCTTTAACCCCCGGCCGACCTTCCTTTCATTGCTATAACTGGTCTGAGCTCTTCTTTGCCTTCTTTTTCTGATCGGGATCACACTCGGGTACATCAGTCTTTTCGGTACTGGGTAGTCTGGGGATCTTGGATTTCAAGCTTTTAGTGGTTGGAGTTGAATGTCCAGTGTATTCAGTTAAGAAACATTCCTGAGCTATAGCTTGACTTCCTTTGATTTCCATTATTCCCTCGGGGCATGGGAAACGAATTGACTGGTGATATGAGGAGGGGACAGCTCGAATCGCGTGGATCCATGGCCGACCCAATATGACATTGTAAGTTGACCGCTCTTGGATCACGATAAAAGTTTCCATCGTCTGCACGGAGCCTGCCTGCACAGCCAATGTAATTTCACCAAGGGAGAGGGTGATATTGCCATTAAAACCTCTTAAATTGACATGAGAAGGTTTGAGGCTAGATTCTTCTAGCCCAAGTTTTTCGAAGAGCCTCTGAAACATAACATTTACGAAAGCCCCGTTGTCAATGTAAACCTTCCTGACGTCATAGTTGGCTATCAGCAGGCGAATTACCAGAGCATCATTGTGTGGGTGTTGCACACTCGAACTGAACTCGTCCTCCTTGAAGAAAAGAGTTTTTTGACTGGAGCCCTCATTTGATGGAACTAAAGTCCGTTCACTTGTTACTTCGTTAATTTCTACGGCCTGACAAGCTTTTCGGTACTGGGCCCGCAGTTGGTTAGCTGAAAGGGCAGTTGACTCGTACCCTTCCGTGATGACATCGATTATTCCCAATACTTTTTGTTGCCTGATCTGTGCATTTTTTGGGTCAGGATTCTTTTCCCTAGACTGACCAGCTTTTTCCTCCCGATCTATGAATTCGTTGAGCTTGCCTTTCTTTGCCCAAGTTTCCAGCTTGTACTTCAGAGTTCTGTAGTTCTCAGTCTTGTGACCATGGTTTTTGTGGTAACTGCAGTACAATTTTTTATTTCTCTTATCGGGGTCTTGTGCCATTGGCCTAGGTTTTTCGAAGAAATCTCTATCTTCAACTGCTTTCATCAGCTTGTAGATTGGTAGAGTGAAAACTGTCAGAATGGCTTGGTTCGGGTTGCTTGTTCCCCTTGTTCGATCTTCTCGGGATTGATTCCTATGAGTTCGGGAATCCTTTTTCTTCTCTTCAGGTTTGCTGTTTTTCGTATTGGACTTGCGATATACATCGTCAAGCTCGACATATTTCCCAATAACGTAGAGTAGTTTGGAGAGCTGCTTTAGAAGATTTAAGGTGAGTTCGCTGAACAATGGGGAAGGTTTCTTCAGCCCGAGACGGAAGAGATCCATGGCATTCTTTTCTACAGCATCATCAATCTCATTGTAAATTTCCCAGAACCGTTGTGAGTATTCCCGAATACCCTTGTCATGCTTCTGTCTCACCTCATATAAATTCTGCATAGTTTTCGCAAATTTGCAGCTCGTAATGAAACGATTCTTAAATAGCTTGCTTAGTTCGGTCCAACTGTTGATAGACTTGTCTGGGATTTTGGCCCACCATTTCAAAGCCACTTCCTCTAGGCTCATAGGAAAAATCTTACACAAGAAACCCTCATTCCCTATATACAATGACATAGGTTGCAGATAGTAATTTAGATGATGGACAGGGTCTATAGAAAGCGAGTAAGGGGTAAAAGTAATTTCAGAATAACCTTGAGGGATTGGAGTGAGCTGTATCCACTTTGAGAACGATGAGCGGACTATAGCTGAACTATGAGTTCGATCTGGCTGCTCTCCATAGTGATTACGGAACTTTTTTGAAATACTGGACTTGCCATCAACCAGAGATCGGGAGCGTTTTTGGTGGCCTTTCATTGAATAGTGTTCCCACTCCCGATCTATAGACCTTAATCGACACAGAATTTTTTCAGTCTAGAGCTCTCAACCTCTACTGTCAGCTCCGTGATGGTGCTCTGACCTTCCTGAACACCTTGGGCTGTTAGGTCGTAGAATGATGTTGTCCTTAGCTCCGTAATTCCTGCGCTTAGGCATCTTTCTTTCAACGACTGGAGATCTGTATCTTCCATCATGGTCAAAATGATGAGGATAAGAATGCCTATTTCTGGCCAAATTATCCTGGTAGCATGAGTTATTCTAGCGATTAGTGTGACTTGCTGCCTCTAGCTCTGGTGTTTCCCCTTGCGTGACTGTACAGTGGATGTGACGGTGATAACTCTGTTCCACTGCTAAACGTTCGAGCTGAACTGCTTGGATCTGATTCTGCATGGTGGCCAGCAGTTCAACCACCGTTACGGAGTTGGGGTTGTTCGCCACTACTCGATCATAAATGGCCCGTAAGCCTAGCTAGTCATCCAAAGTTTGCAGAATGGCCGAAATCTCCGGAGAGAGTTGATGGGAGGACTATGGTGGAACCCTACTGGGTGGAGGTGGCAGCGCTGCCACCGTTGTTAGATGCGGAAGAGCCAGTCATGTTTCTCCATTTCCTCCGATTGCCGTGTCATTCCTAGTGAAGGTTGCTCCAGATCTGGTCCGACCTAGGGTGGTCGGAGGTGGTGATGCCATCTATCGCGATGGTTCCCACAGACGGCGTCAAATTGTACGGGGTATTTTCCCGTACGATGAATGCTGGTTGACTTGAGCAGAGCTGCGCCTTCACCAGTGGACTAACCTGCACACAATGAGCACACCGTTAAGGGATGACCGGAGTGAGTCTGGTCGTTACCTCTCCGATGCCTAAGTCAGATGACTGTGTATAGCGAAAGGGAGGATTTTAGACTAGGGTTACTGTATCGCTTACCTTGATCAGGCTTGGGACCGTTCTATTTATAGTAGTAACTAGATCCTACCATGGTTTGGTTAGATAGCGGTTTTCCTTTGGTTAAGTTTAACCTGAGCCCAGTTAATAACTGTGTGACCCAGGTTAACTGACTATAGTTAGGTCTAAATTGTAGCTGGAATAACTAACTGCCCGTTTGTTACGCGATAGCCGTTTAGTCACGTGTTTTCTTTATGTGGAGCTCGAATTGGTTACTCAATTTTGGCTCGTGGTGAGAAGAGCTCGGGTCGACATAATTGTTATGGCAGATTCTCTATCATCCTGACCTTTAGGTCAGGATTTGAGAGGTATCGAGGTCTTTTCCCGAGCTCGTGTTATTTCAATTGCAGACTGACAACTCCTTCAGTTCGGGACCATGAGGTGCAACTAACCACCTCGGGATTTATCCACACAAAAGGGTACACTGCATTTTCTCAAATGATGATGGATATATATTATTTAATGTATGTAAGTACAATTTCTTTATGTTGCATACATAAGACATTGCCACATGTCTATATAATAATAAATAATAAAAAATGTGCATAAGGATTATGTTATACCCCTGTGAATATTTATGCTATTCACATGAACTCTCGTGTGGCCTACCAAGAGAAGATGAGAACCACACTCAGAATCTAGATATTTCCTTCCTCTCCCTATAAATAATCATGTAGGTATATATGGCATGAGGATTACCCACTGCTTTTTGAGAGAAATGCAGCACGGCAGCTCAACATATATGTGCATCTACATCACCTAAATATACTGCAGCTCCTGCTCTGGCAATGCAGTTCATGTGTGTGCCTTATATATATATATATATGTATAGATAGGGATCTTTCCCTAGCAAAGATGGAGCCTGACACCTTATATGTGACTTGACATTTATGAAATCGAGCATAAACCCATGAATTCTCTAGAAGTCTAGCTCCTAGCACAGCATGCATGAGCCGAATTCATCAGCCCTTCTAATACATATGGCACCTTGGCATTAATAGTGTAACATGGTGCCTTGGTCTACATCAAAGTTCAGCACCATGGTGAGCACGGCATGTACAATGCAACTCAGACGAGTCATGTTAATTTAGCACAGCACGGTTGGCTAGCTCAGCACGGCTGACGAGCTCAGCACAGCAACATAGCTGGTTAGCTCAGCACAGCAGCACGGGTGGCGAACTCAGCATGGCAAAATGTCATATCACATGCAATCTATATATCTGTGTACATATGAATCATTTTTCACCAGTGAAGCACGGCCTTGGACACGGGCAGTACACCCAAATTAGCGCATATTCAAGCCAGTTGCACGACATGAACTCACCTCGACTTGAGCCGAACTCAGCACCTCAGTTGATGGAACACGGCACTACAGTAAAAAAAAATAAAAAAAATAAAAAAAAAATAATTTTAAAATGGTGCATCTCAGCACCACACCACGTGGGACTGCTCGGCAATGTGAAAAATTGCCAACATGGTAACTCACCTCAACTCAAGTGCACACCTGCATCTTGTTTCTTCTCCAACTAAGAATTGGAACACGGCATGTGAGTAGCTCCCTTGTTATGAAGCTCGCAGCCTTCTAACAAAGTGCAGCACGACACTTAAGCATGTATCCTATATAATTTTATATTTTGCATATATATTAATTTTATAACAAAAGTACAGCTTAAGACCATCTTATATCCAACATGGTAATTGCCATTTATGAAAGTGTTCTTAGCACAGCATGAGCTATCCAATTCCTAGCACAGGAATTCAACATATTCTTTGCTCAACACCATGGCAAAAATTACCTGCTCATTGGTGCCAATGCCACGTACTTCAAGTAGCTCGGTACCTCAGTCAATCTCAAAGAGCATCGTGCCACGCATCTATCTCAGCAGTACAGTAATGAAATTCTACAAGCTCCCTATTCAACAGCTTATTATGCATTATTTGCACACATCCAGCTGGACATTTAACTAACTCGGCACGTGTACAGCTACTTGCCATCACTTGCAATATATATATATACATGGATCATTTTTACCAGCGCAACACTGCCTTGAACTCAGGCTTTATTCCCAACCTGCCAATACATATATCTACTCAGCACCTCTATGCCCATCAATTGAGTAGCGGAGCAACACATCATTTCATATATTCCTATTCAGCACAACTTACTCTCTCTGTGGAGCTCCGAGTCTATTTCTTATCAATAGTATAAATCCTGTACGGCTAGTTGCTTTACTAGTTGCCACTGTGAACCCCGGAGATCGGTCCCACGAGGGATTGGCGAAAAGATTTTGGTTGGTTTGAAAAAAGGAAAGGAGTCGCCACTTTATTTTTTAAAGGAAACAAGGAAAACCCTAAAAAACAGTTTTGTTTTAGGAAAACAAAAGATTGACTCCACGTTTAAAAATGGTAAGGCAAAAAGTCTTTTGGAAACCAGAGAATTCGGGGATTCGGAGGCTAAGTTACGATATGGGAAGGTTCTAGGCAAAGCCTATAGGCACCCATATCGCCCTAAACGGTCTCTTAATTTAATTGGGCTAAATCAAAGTCTTAATCACACACAAATCAACAATTATCATCACAAGACAGCATGCATATCATTTATTCATTCATCCATATAGTCAAGTAAATCAAAGGAAAACAGAAAAAAGAAAGGGGGATAGGAGAAAACCTAGGATACTTAGTATCCTAGGGCGGACTTGAACATCACGAAGAGCGCCTACGTACCATGTATGGAAATACATGGATCAAAGTCCACGTAGTTCGAAAGGGAATAGGGTTATAACCCAATCAAGGCCTATGGTAAACCCTAAGTTTCCTTTCAAGTAAAACATGGTAAGTTTCCAAAAAAATGATTCTCAAAAGATTTTTGGTAAAATATGGAATTTTGATAAAAGATGGAAACTTTGATTTAAAAGGTATTTTTTATTGAAAGGAAACTATAGAATCTACCATACCCCTCTATTAGGAAACAACCCTAGGGGGGGAGAAAAGGAAAGTTTCAAATGAAGGAAAGAAGGGTGAATTGGGGCACCCTCACACCCTACTTACCTTAAGCAAAAGCAACCTGTCAAAGTAACCACCCTATTGCATAGGGTAATTACCTTATTTGTAAGATTTCATCTCACAATAGCCAAAATAACCACCCCACATTGGTGGGGTAGTTGCACCTGTTGTACCTGTCAAAGCATCTGTAATTTCCATGCAAAACATACCAAAAATACCAACCAAACAAGCTAGATTCCAAATCAAGCCACTATCATGCCCAAACATGGGCTAACACATGCTCAAAATATCATATCAAGGACAAATAACAGATCTGGACAGAATTGAAATAAGGTTTAAAATCAACCACAAGTCATGCAACAACATGAATCATAAGCTAACTAAGACCCTAATTCAACCCTACATGCAATGACATGCAAAAAAACACTAAAATCCACTACTATGAATGCAGAAGAATATCATAGTTATCAAATATGCAGCACATATATATCAACTATGAAGAAAACACAAAGAAAAACCCTAAGCTATCATGCTATATGCTACTTTCCTAATACAAGGATGAATGAAACCCTAGAATCACCATTGTGCTCAAAATCACATAAAATAACTCTAAATCATGCAAAACTCATTGTGGACATCATTCTAATCATGCATATTAATCAATAGAAGCATCAACACATGATAAAAACACAAGCTTGCACATGAAATATAGCTATTCTAAGTGAAAACCTAATTTCAGCACAAGAGAAACCCTAGAATTGCAAACATGCATTAAATCACATGGAACAGCATCCTAGCATACTAAACAGCCCATGAACATTATCCTAATCATGCATACTAACTAATAGAAGTAGCAAAACACAATAAAAAAACACAAGCTTCAGTATGCAAAAGTGTTATTACATGTAGAAAACCAATTTCAGCACTAAGGAAACCCTAAAGTCCCAAACATGCAGTAAATCACATGGAATAGCATCCTAGCATACTAAACAGCCCATGAATATTATCCTAATCATGCATACTAACTAATAGAAGCAACAAGACATGATAAAGACACAAACTTGAACATGAAATAATGACTATTCCATGTAAAACCCTAGAAAAGACTAAAAAAAAACCCTAAAAACACAAACACTCATAAAACCACATAGAATGACATTATATCATGCAAAACCAGCCATAAACAATATCCTAATCATGTATTCTAAGCATTAGAAGCATCAACACATGATAATACTATAAGCTTTTAACATGAAGTAATGCAAAGCTATGCAAGAAACCCTAGTTTGAATGAAAGAGAGAAAAGGGGGGGGGGCATACCTATGGTGGCTGCTGTAGAGAGTACTCCTCCTCTTATGTGCTGCTGGAAACAACCTCCTTCAAGCCTTCAAGCAATGCTCCAGTCTTCCTTCAAGCTCTCTCTCTCACTCTCTCACCCAAAATATAGGTTAAACTACCTTAAGGATGGCTGCCATAGCCTCCAAGTCTCACCAAAGTGCCTCCCCTATTGCTGAAGTATAAGGGGGTATTTATAGGGATTGAGGGAAAACCCTCAATGGTTGGGATTAAAACCCTAGGGATTGATCCAAGGGCTCTTAGAGGTTCCCTTGGGGCTCAAGTAGGTCAAATAGGGCTGAAATTAGGGTTAAATGGCGGCTAAAGGCGAGCAAATCCGAGGAAATAGGGAAAGAGCCGCGTCAAAGCTCAAAAAAGGAAAGTGGCTCGGGTGACCACCTGGGGCTGGGCGGCTAGCAGCCTGGGCCCAGGCGGCTAGCCGCCCAGGCCTGGGTGGTCACCCGAGGCCATGTCAGCTTCAGCCCAAATTTGACCCCTTCGACTTCCAAATGTGTTTCAGGGCCCAAATGAACTCCGATTTTGACGAAACGAAAGCCAAAACGACCGTGTTTCGAAGGGGAATGTAATTTGAGTCACTTGAGGGAAAGAAACCCTAGCCATGGCTGCATGGTTGGGCCCTACAAAGGTGGTTAACCGTTATGCCTCACCATCGCTTAGCTTAGGTATGCACATAGGGTCGCACCGAATGCTTTCCAATTCGAAATTCAACCTCCCTAAACACATTTGGGGATGAAATTAAGACCAATCAAGGTCAAATGAGTAGTCATAGAGTGAAAATCATGAACCAATTCGAGCTAACCCGAAGTAGGTCTTTTAGCCAACCTGAGCCTTGCTGAGCCATTCTAATCCCGAACCTTCAATTCATCAAATTGATCCCAAAAATACCTCAAACACAACCATATGAACTCCAATTGGCAACTTGGAGATCATTTCAAGGTCAGATGGAAAGTTTGTGATCAAAAAGACAATTATGCCCCTCAAGTCACAAAAGTTCTTATTAACCCTCAAGATCAACTCCAAATCGAACCAAAATTCATACACACCATCCTTAGGACCCTAGAAACTCAATGCAAAAGACTAGACTCAAAAAGGAAACAAAAAGACACATGCAATGACAAACCCTAGCTAAGGTGGCAAAAATGGGGTGTGACAGAAGCCCCTCATTGGTGCGCAAGTTTCACTTGCAAGCCAATGACCAAAAGAACAACCCATTTTTGCCCGGGGAATTGATTTCATCAAGACCCACTGGGGAAAGGAGGGTGACCATATCATCGAATTCTTCGAATTCATCATACACAAGCATAAAGGTACTCTTCATAAGTTCTACAGAACTCTTCTCATACTGTATACCAGTTTCACTGGGGGACAAGATGAAGTATCCATAGCTTACATCGAACTTCGTTCGATGAAAGGTCTTCCCATACTATACCAGTGACAACTGGTGAATAGTATGAGGTATCCATAGCTTACATCGAACTTCGTTCGGTGAAAGGTCTTCCCATACTATACCAGTGACAACTGGTGAATAGTATGAGGTATCCATAGCTTACTTCGAACTTTGTTCGATGAAAGGTCTTCCCATACTACACCAGTGACAACTGGTGAATAATATGAGGTATCCATAGCTTACATCGAACTTCGTTCAATGAAAGGTCTTCCCATACTATGCCAGTGACAACTGGCGAATAGTACGAGGTATCCATGCCATCAAAGCTATCCCAAAATATGAGAAAGATACATCCTTCTCATATTCAAACCATCAAGGTTATCATTCAAATATCAAGGTAAATCACATAACACGAGAAAGATCACGTCCTTCTCTTGCTCAAATCAATCAAGGTAAACACATACCACAGGAAGCCATCAAGGCTATCTCAAAACATGAGAAAGATACATCCTTCTCATGTTCAAATCATCAAGGTTATCATTCAAATATCAAGGTAATCACATAACAAGAGAAAGAGTATGTCCTTCTCTTGCTCAAACCGTCAAGGTTATCACTCAATTGTAAAGGTAATTCACATAACACGAGAAAGATCACGTCCTTCTCTCGCCCAAATCATCAAGGTAAACACATAGCATGAGAAAGACCGCGTCCTTCTCATAATCAAACCATTAAGGTAAACACAAGTCATGGGGAAAGATTGCATCTTTCAAGTCATCAAGGTAGGCATGTAATCATGAGAAAGATTGCATCTTTCTCTCACTAAGTCATCAAGACAAAGGTAAGCTTCTACTCACCAACACACAACAAGTTCACCAAGTCATCTCACATGGAGGCTATTCATGCCTCAACTCAACACCAACTCATATAGGAGACACAATTATCTCATGAAAGCAATCATTCACATGCATATAGGGAAGGTATCTTTATCCCAAATGACAACAAATCATAGTGACATAGGAGGGAATTCATCTCTAATGATCAAAAGTCATATGCAGAGAGAGGGTTGTTCAACCCTACTAGCATGCCATGCCCACACAAGGGCCACCAATGCAATCTCATTCAAATCATTTCATGTCAAACAAAGTCAAGATATTCACTCATTTTTCAACTCAAAACATGCTTGAGATTTCATCTCAAAGAGGGTTCAAAGGCCAAATGGGGAATCATTGAGTTTCACTCACCTCTTTACTATCTTCTTGTCATGTGACAATTAGGAATTTCAATTCCCAAACTTGAACTCTTTATTATGGATACTTGATGAATCTATGTTGAACTTGATTGCAATGATATGATCTTGTATTGTGTGAAAAATGGGCTTAAATCAAGCACAAATGAGTCAAAACATCACAAAAGGGCCAAACGAAGGCATAACAAGGCAAAAATGGGCGAAACAAGATGGCGGCCTCGGGTGACCACCTGGGGCTGGGCGGCTAGCCGCCCAGGCCTGGGTGGTCACCGGAGCCCGAAGCGGTGTTTCACCTGTTTTTAGGAAACTTCCTATTTTGACGGGATTCCACCTTCCAAAACACGGATTTCTGAATTTTTTCCTATAAAAGCACATCCAAGGGGTCTCAAACCCGACTAACATTCATTGAGAGAAAGTTATGGAAGCCCTAGACAAGCTCTTGAGTGATTTTCTGAAGGTTATGAGTGCGGAGGCAAGGAAGGAGTTCAAGCGCTACTGCTTGGATCCATTGTTTTCTTTGATGCATGTGAAGCTTGAAACCACTCTTCTTACTGCTGCTACATATTTTTGGGATCCCCAACTTCATGTATTCCGCTTCAACTATGAAGAACTATGCCCAACAATGGAGGAATTCTGCGCTTTGTATAGAGTTTCACCTGTAGGACCTTTCATTCTCCCTACTCCACGCTCAAGTTACTCGATTTCCTTCTCCAACTTCCTTGGGATTTCTCAACAAGAGGCCTCTATATTTGTGAAGGATCACATGGTGAACCTTTCTACTCGACATGCTCTTGTTTTCTGCTTGGTTGGTCGCTTCCTTATCTCCACGGGGACTCTCTATGTCCCTATTCAAATTTGTGAACTGATTCTTTTTCTTCTGGAACACAACAACCTGATTCCCATGGTGCTAGCTGAAACCCTCAACAGTTTAGACAAAGTTCATGATAACCCACAAGCCCCATTAGGAGGGAGCCCCTTTCTGCTGCAGATGTGGCTTCTTGAAAGGCTTAACTTCTTGTCTCCTACCACCATCAATCCATACAAACCTCAACATTACTGCTGCCGTCGAGTTGAACTTCCTGGTCAATTTTCTTTGAGGGAATGGTTAGGGTACTTCCAAACTCTCTCATGGCGGAACATTAAGTGGTTTGTCCTCATATGGGGATGCAAGGAACAAATTCTTCTTCGAACTTCTGGGTGTGCTATGGTCAAACTCATAGGGTTGAGGTCAACTTCATTCTATTGGACTTCAAGAATCCTTCGTCAAATGGGTGCCATGCAAACCATACCTACTTCTGTGGTATTTGATCATTCTGTCGAACCTGTGGGCCCCACAATGGTTAAGTGGGCCAAGACTAGATGGACTGACCAACTGAAACTGACTCGAGTTGAAAACACTGATGGGCCTTATGTCATGAGCCCTGAATACAAGACATGGTTGAAGACTAGCTTGGGTGAAAGAGAAACCATACGCAGGGAGAGGATTTATGACCTCGTCAAGGACACCAGACTCGGATTTTGCAGGGAAGACATTCTGGAAGCAATGGAAGCAGCACATGCTCATGACTTACGAAAGAAGCGAAGACTTGAAAGAAAGGAGCAGAAACAAACTAAGAGACTCTGAAGAAGAACAAAAGGACTTGAAGACTTTAGAAATAGGATATCTATGGCATGTCAATAGTTCTTTATCTAACATCAATTAAATTGCTATGTCAATCAATTAGTTCTAAATGAATTGCCAATAATAATTCAATTTTGAGATTTGTTGTTGTAGTGTTGTTTGGACCGCACCCAAGGTAACTTTATGGGCTGCCTACGTATCCCCATCCTTTTTTCAATTTTTTTCATTTTTTCTTTTCTTTTTCTTCTCTTTTTTTCTTTTTTTTTTTTTTTTTTTTTTTTTTTTTTTTTTAGGAATGGGGAATCAGGCCCTCGTAGTTCAAATGCCTTAACTTTTGCCTAGGCCGCCCTTATGGGTTTTCAACCTAGCAGGCCTTACACATAATACTTCTTCAATTGATCCAAATTGGTAGGGCGAGCGAACTCAATTCCATCCAAATCCATGAGGCGAACAGCCCCTGCTGGTAATATCTCTTTGATAACATACGGACCACCCCAACTTGGCTTGAACTTTTCTCGTGGATCAAAAATCGGAGCTCTGATTTCTTTCAACACCAAATCCCCTGTCTTCAAACCTCGGTCTCTGACATGCTTGTTGAATGCTCTCGCAACCCTTCGCTGATATCCCTGCACATGATACAAGGCCCTCAATCGCCTTTCATCGAGCAATGCCAGCTCATCATAACGGTTCTTAACCCAATCTGCTTCTGCTATCTGACTTTCCACAGCAACCCGTAATGACGGTACCTCCAACTCAATAGGCAAAACAGCCTCCATCCCATACACCAAGGAATAAGGGGTAGCCCCTGTTGACGATCTCACAGATGTTCTATAGCCCCACAAGGCTAATGGCAACTTCTCATGCCAATCAGTGTAGGTGTCAGCTGTTTTCTGTAATATCTTCTTAACATTCTTGTTGGCGGCCTCCACTGCTCCATTAGTCTGCGGGCGATAAGGGGAGGATAGATGGTGCACTATGTTGTATTTCTGCAAAAGCTCCTTGGTTTCTTTCTGAAAGTGCTGACCATTGTCTGAAATGATCTCATGGGGTACCCCATACCTATAGATGATGTTGAGCTGTATGAACTGTGCTACCTTCTTGGCATTCAGGGTCTTGAAAGATGCTGCCTCTACCCACTTAGTGAAGTAATCGATAGCTACCAAGATGTACTCATGCCCATTGGAGGCTTTCGGCTTAATCTGTCCAATTATATCTATTCCCCACACTGCAAACGGCCAAGGTGACGACATACTTGTCAAAGGCATGGAAGGTAGGTGTTCTCCATTAGCAAAGACTTGACATTTGTGACACTTCTTAACATGTGCATGGCAATCTCTCTCCATTGTAGACCAATAGTAACCCAACCTCATGATCTTCTTAGCTAGCATATAACCATTCATGTGCGGTGCTCCAACTCCTTCATGGATTTCACTGACAAGACGTTCGGCTTCTTCCTCAGTGACACACAATAGATGGACCCCATCATATGACCTCCGGTATAGCTTTCCTCCACACAAAACATAGTGACTTGCTAGTCTCCTCAGTGTTCTCCTATCAATGTGGGTTGCTCCTTCAGGATACTCCCTCTCCTTAATGAAATTCATGATGTCATAGTACCAAGGATGGCCGTCTTTCAACTCTCCTTCTCGAATAGAGCAGCAATACACAGGCTTTTCTCTCCATTCTATCACCAATGGTTTTACCTTCCTACCATCCGGGATTTCCACCATGGAAGCTAGAGTTGCCAAAGCATCAGCAAATTGGTTCTTGTTTCTTGACAAATAATTGAACTCTATTTCCACAAATTCCTTAGTCAAGGCTTCTAAATAAGCATGATACGGCAGCAGCTTTTCATCACGAGTCTTCCACTCTCCCTTTATCTGGCAGATGATCAGGGCTGAATCTCCGAAAACCTCTAACTCTTTGATCCCCAATTCTAGTGCAGCTTCCAACGCGAGGATGCAGGCTTCATACTCAGCAATGTTGTTGGTTGCTTCAAACCCTAGCTTAACTGCCAAGGGTGTAAATGCTTCTTCAGGTGAAACCAGTAGGACTCCTATCCCATACCCTCTCTTATTTGCAGCTCCATCGAAGTATACCTTCCAAACCTTCTTTCCAATCTCCAGGACATCCTCATCGGGGAATTGATCATTGAATTGTTCTGATGACGCCACAGGGCAGCTAGCCAAGTAATCTGCAATGACACTTCCTTTCACTGACTTCTGTGTTACATACTTTATGTCGAATTCATTGAGAAGACTCGACCAAAAAAACCGGCCTTTCTATCAAATACTTCAGCGGATCCATTCGATTTATCAAGAAAACCTCATACGAGATCATGTAGTGACGGAGTTTCTGAGTTGCCCATACCAAAGCCACACAAGCCTTTTCTATGGCATTGTACTTCACCTCATAATCTGTCATCTTCTTGCTTAGATAGTAAATGGCATTCTCCTTTTTTGACCCCTCAAGGTACTGAGCTAGCATAGCTCCCGTCGCGGTTTCAGTGACCGTCAAGTATAACAATAACGGTTCACCTTGTCGCGGGGGAACTAGAATTGGTGGATTACTCAAATACCTTTTAATAGTCTCAAAGGCTTCTTGACATTGTTCATTCCATACCTTCGGCACACCTTTCTTAAGCAGCTTGAAAATCGGCTCGCACACCATAGTCAGATTAGCAATGAACCTGCTTATGTACTGAATTCTCCCCAAAAACCCTCGAATCTGCTTTTCTGTGCTAGGCGGCTCCATCTCTACAATGGCCTTGATTTTTCCCGGATCGACCTCGATTCCCCTCTGAGTGATCATAAATCCTAATAACTTGCCTGCAGTGACACCAAAGGCGCATTTCTGTGGATTCAACCGCAAGTTGTACTTCTTTGCTCGCTCCAGGAACCTTTCTAGTGCCATGAAGTGTCCTTCTCGGTCCACGGACTTCACGATCATGTCGTCCACATACACTTCCACCTCCTTATGGATCATGTCATGCAGCAATGTTGTAGCAGCTCTCTGATAGGTAGCCCCGGCATTTCTCAAACCAAACGGCATCACTTTGTAGCAATATGTTCCCCACTGTGTGATAAAGGCCGTTTTCTCCATATCTTGCGGTGCCATCTTTATCTGATTGTATCCAGAAAACCCATCCATAAAAGAGAGGAGCGCATGTCCTACAGTACTATCTACCAACACATCAATGTGGGGCAAAGGGAAATCATCCTTAGGGCTTGCTGCATTAAGATCTCGAAAATCCACACACATCCTCACTTTTCCATCCTTTTTAGGCACGGGAACTATATTGGATAACCACTCGGGATACTCCACAACCTGTAGGAACCCCGCATCGAGTTGTTTGGTTACTTCCTCCTTTACCTTCAATGCCCACTCGGGTTTCAATCTTCTCAATTTTTGCTTTACCGGCTTTTTAAGGGGATTGGTGGGGATGAAGTGCTGCACAATGTCTGGATCTATGCCGGGCATGTCTTCATAAGACCATGCAAAGGCCGTTATGTTGGCCTTTAAGAGGGCTATCAGCTTTTCTTTTTCAAGTGGTGAAAGGGTTATCCTAATTTTAATTATCTTTGGCAATTCATTTGTCCCTAAATTGATTGATTCCAATTCATCCATGTTAGGTTCGGTGACACCCCTTTTCCTTCGCTCGACGAGCTCCGGGGGGACGTCATTCCTAGGATCTATATCCATGCCATAAATATCCATAGAAGAGAGAAAAGAAACACTGCAAGCAAACAATGTATAAAAGAAACACACTTCATTAAAGGAACCAACAAAAAGACACAAACTTGAAAAGGAAACAAAATTTGGTGCCACAACTATGAAACGACTCCTAACCCCACAAAGTGGGATAGGCGGACACACTTTATTGAAAGCAGGTGTGAACCCTGAAAAAGTGAGGCCCACAAGGGTTTAAAAGTCGCCAGTCTGTGGACCCAGGAAAGCGGGTTAAGGGCCCACGGGGCGGTTTTAGGTTTGAAAAAGGAAAAGGAGTCGCCACCTTATTTTTTAAAGGAAACAAGGAAAACCCTAAAAAACAGTTTTGTTTTAGGAAAACAAAAGATTGACTCCATGTTTAAAATGGTAAGGCAAAAAAAAAGTCTTTTGGAAACCAGAGAAATCAGGGATTCGGAGGCTAAGTTACGATATGGGAAGGTTCTAGGCAAAGCCTATAGGCACCCATATCGCCCTAAACGGTCTCTTAACTTAATTGGGCTAAATCAAAGTCTTAATCACACACAAATCAACAGTTATCATCACAGGACAGCATGCATATCATTCATCCATTCATCCATATAATCAAGTAAATCAAAGAAAAACAGAAAAAGAAAGAGGGGGGAGAAGAAAACCTAGGATACTTAGTATCCTAGGGCGGACTTGAACCTCACGAAGAGCGCCTACGTACCATGTATGGAAATACATGGATCAAAGTCCACGTAGTTCGAAAGGGAATAGGGTTATAACCTAATCAAGGCCTATGGTAAACCCTAAGTTTCCTTTCAAGTAAAACATGGTAAGTTTCCAAAATAAATGATTCTCAAAAGATTTTTGGTAAAATATGGAATTTTGATAAAAGATGGAAACTTTGATTTAAAAGGTATTTTTTATTGAAAGGATACTATAGGAATCACCATATTCCCCTATTAGGAAACAAACCTAGGGGGGAGAAAGGGAAAGTTTCAAAGAAAAGGAAGAAGGGTGAATTGGGGCACCCTCATACCCTACTTACCTTAAGCAAAAGCAACCTGTCAAAGTAACCACCCTATTGCATAGGGTAATTACCTTATTTGTAAGATTTCATCTCACAATAGCCAAAATAACCACCCCACATTGGTGGGGTAGTTGCACCTGTTGTACCTGTCAAAGCACCTGCAATTTCCATGCAAACATACCCAAAAATACCAACCAAACAAGCTAGATTCCAAATCAAGCCATTATCATGCCCAAACATGGGCTAACACATGCTCAAAATATCATAACAAGGACAAATAACAGATCTGGACAGAATTGAAATAAGGTTTAAAATCAACCACAAGTCATGCAACAACATGAATCATAAGCTAACTAAAACCCTAATTCAACCCTACATGCAATGACATGCAAAAAACCCTAAAATCAACTATATGAATGCTAGAAATATCATAGTTATCAAATATGCAGCACATATATATCAACCATGAAGAAAACACAAAGAAAAACCCTAAGCTATCATGCTATATGCTACTTTCCTAATACAAGGATGAATGAAACCCTAGAATCACAATTGTGCTCAAAATCACATAAAATAACTCTAAATCATGCAAAGCTCATTGTGGACATCATTTTAATCATGCATATTAATCAATAGAAGCATCAACACATGATAAAAACACAAGCTTGCACATGAAATATAGCTATTCTAAACATAAACTCCATTTCAGCACTAAGGAAACCCTAGGATCCCAAACATGCAGCAAATCACATGGAATAACATCCTAGCATACTAAACAGCCCACAAATATTATCCTAATCATGCATACATTCCAATGGAAGCATCAAAACACAATAAAAACATAAGCTCTAATATGCCAAAGAGTTATTTCATGCAGAAAACCATTTTAAGCACCTAAGAAACCCTAAAGTCCCAAACATGCAGTAAATCACATGGAATAACATCCTAGCATACTAAACAGCCCACAAATATGATCCTAAACATGCATGGAAGCAACAAGACATGATAAAAACACAAGCTCTAGTATACCAAAGAGTTATTTCATGCAGAAAACCATTTTAAGCACCTAAGAAACCCTAAAGTCCCAAACATGCAGTAAATCACATGGAATAACATCCTAGCATACTAAACAGCCCACAAATATGATCCTAAACATGCATGGAAGCAACAAGACGTGATAAAAACACAAGCTTTGATATGCAATCATCCTATTCTATGCAAAAACCCTAACTTTAAAAGAGAGAAGAGGAGGAAGGGGGGAATACCTATGGTGAAGTATCCTTTTGCTGCTGTAGGGAGTCCTCCTTCTCTTGTGTACTGCTGGGAGTTCCTTCCTTCAAGCCTTCAAGCAATGCTCCAGCCCTCCTCCAAGCTTACTCTCACACTCTCTCACTCAAAGTATAGGTTAAACTACCCTAAGGATGGCTGCCATAGCCTCCAAGCCTCACACATGCCTCCAAAGTCCCCCCCCAGTGTCCCCCTATTGCTGAAGTATAAGGGGGTATTTATAGGGATTGAGGGGAAACCCTCAATGGTTGGGATTAAAACCCTAGGGATTGATCCAAGGGCTCTTAGAGGTTACCTTGGGGCTCAAGTAGGTCAAAAAGGGCTGAAATTAGGGTTAAATGGCGGCCAAAGGCGAGCAAATCCGAGAAAATAGGGTGGGAGCCGTGTCAAGGCTCAAAAAAGGAAAGTGGCTTGGGTGACCACCTGGGGCTGGGCGGCTAGCAGCCTGGGCCCAGGCGGCTAGCCGCCCAGGCCTGGGTGGTCACCCGAGGCCATGTCAGCTTCAGCCCAAATTTGACCCTTTCAGCTTCCAAATGTGTTTCAGGGCCCAAATCAACTCCGATTTTGACGAAACGAAAGCCAAAACGACCGTGTTTCGAAGGGGAATGTAATTTGAGTCACTTGAGGGCAAGAAACCCTAGCCATGGCTGCATGGTTGGGTCCTACAAAGGTGGTTAACCGCTATGCCTCACCATCGCTTAGCTTAGGTATGCACATAGGGTCGCACCGAATGCTTTCCAATTCGAAATTCAACCTCCCTAAACACATTTGGGGATGAAATTAAGACCAATCAAGGTCAAATGAGTAGTCATAGAGTGAAAATCATGAGCCAATTCGAGCTAACCCGAAGTAGGTCTCTTAGCCAACTTGAGCCTTGCTGAGCCATTCTAATCCCGAACCTTCAATTCATCGAATTGATCCCACAAATACCTCAAATACAACCATATGAACTCCAATTGGCAACTTGGAGATCATTTCAAGGTCAAATGGAAAGTTTGTGATCAAAAAGACGATTATGCCCCTCAAGTCACAAAAGTTCTTATTAACCCTCAAGATCAACTCCAAATCGAACCAAAATTCATACACACCATCCTTAGGACCCTAGAAACTCAATGCAAAAGACTAGACTCAAAAAGGAAACAAAAAGACACATGCAATGACAAACCCTAGCTAAGGTGACAAAAATGGGGTGTGACAGAAGCCCTCATTGGTGAGCAAGTTTCACTTGCAAGCCAATGACCAAAAGAACAACCCATTTTTGCCCGGGGAATTGACTTCATCAAGATCCACTGGGGAAAAGAGGGTGATCATATCATTGAATTCTTCGAATTCATCATACACAAGCACAAAGGTACTCTTCATAAGTTCTACAGAACTCTTCTCATACTGTATACCAGTTTCACTGGGGGACAAGATGAGGTATCCATAGCTTTCATCGAACTTCGTTCGACGAAAGGTCTTTCCATACTATACCAGTGACAACTGGTGAATAGTACGAGGTATCCATAGCTTACATCGAACTTTGTTCGATGAAAGGTCTTCCCATACTGTACCAGTGACAACTGGTGAATAGTACAAGGTATCCATAGCTTACATCGAACTTCGTTCGATGAAAGGTCTTCCCATACTGTACCAGTGACAACTGGTGAATAGTACAAGGTATCCATAGCTTACATCGAACTTCGTTCGATGAAAGGTCTTCCCATACTGTACCAGTGACAACTGGTGAATAGTACAAGGTATCCATAGCTTACATCGAACTTCGTTCGATGAAAGGTCTTCCCATACTTTGCCAGTGACAACTGGCGAATAGTACGAGGTAACACCATGCCATCAAGGCTATCCCAAAATATGAGAAAGATACATCCTTCTCATATTCAAACCATCAAGGTTATCATTCAAATATCAAGGTAAATCACATAACACGAGAAAGATCACGTCCTTCTCTTGCTCAAATCAATCAAGGTAAACACATACCACAGGAAGCCATCAAGGCTATCTCAAAACATGAGAAAGATACATCCTTCTCATATTCAAACCATCAAGGTTATCATTCAAATATCAAGGTAATCACATAACACGAGAAAGATCACGTCTTTCTCTTGCTCAAATCAATCAAGGTAAACACATACCACAGGAAGCCATCAAGGCTATCTCAAAACATGAGAAAGATACATCCTTCTCATATTCAAACCATCAAGGTTATCATTCAATTGTTAAGGTAATCACATAACATGAGAAAGATCACGTCTTTCTCTTGCTCAAATCAATCAAGGTAAACACATACCACAGGAAGCCATCAAGGCTATCTCAAAACATGAGAAAGATACATCCTTCTCATATTCAAACCATCAAGGTTATCATTCAATTGTTAAGGTAGTCACATAGTACGAGGAAGGTCACAACCTTCAATCAGGGTAAACACATACCATTGGGAAAGATCGCATCTTTCAAGTTATCAAGGTAAACATGTGACATGAGAAAGATTGCATCCTTCTCATATCAAACTCTCAAGGTGAACACATAGCATGAGAAAGATCGCGTCCTTCTCATAATCAAACCATCAAGGTAAACACAAGTCATGGGGAAAGATTGCATCTTTCAAATCATCAAGGTAAGCATGTAATCATGAGAAAGATTACATCTTTCTCTCACTAAGTCATTAAGACAAAGGTAAGCTTCTACTCACCAACACATAACAAGTTCACCAAGTCATCTCACATGGAGGCTATTCATGCCTCAACTCAAACACCAACTCATATAGGAGACACAATTATCTCATGAAAGCAATCATTCACATGCATATAGGGAAGGTATCTTTATCCCAAATGACAACAAATCATAGTGACATAGGAGGGAATTCATCCCTAACGACCAAAACCATATGCATAGAAAGGGTTGTTCAACCCTACTAGCATGCCATGCCCACACAAGGGCTATCAATGCAATCCTTTTCAAATCATTTCATGTCAAACAATGTCAAGATATTTATTCATTTTTCAACTCAAAACATGCTTGAGATTTCATCTCAAAGAGGGTTCAAAAGCGCGAATAGGCGAGCAAAGGCCAAACGGGCGCAACGGAGCGAGCAAGGGGGGGTGACCACCTGGCTGCTGGTGGCTTGCCGCCCAAGCCCAGGCGGCTTGCCGCCCCATGCTGGGCGGTTACCCGAGGCTGGTGCTGCCCAGTTTGAGGGTTTTTAAACCCTTGACTCCCCATTTGTGCATTCACACACCCAACTCGAAAATAGAGAGTTTCTCTCTCTAGAAACTCATTCCATCTTCTCCAAACACTCACAAACACATTCTCAATCAAAGTTTCCCTTGCAATTCAAGTTGTGTGCATGAAATAGCATCAAGAACAAGTCATTCAACAACAAAAACAAGCATCAATCATCAAGTTGCAAGATCAAATTCATCATCTTTCTTATCAAACCCATTTTTCTCACATACAAGCTCAAACACCAACAATGGCTTCTAGCAATGATTCCAACATCAAGTATCCATATTATGTGATCAAGAATACATACAAGGCACCAATCTATGATGCATCCCAAGACAAGGTGTTGCTTGAACCTAAGAAACATCTCTCATACCTCCATTCCCAACATGAGGTTAGTTCTTTCCAACTTAACATGTTTATCATGAAATTTTGATTTCTATTGGATAAAATGCATTCCCATGATCTTCTTTTGATTGTTTCTATCATTGTTAAGCCAAGTTCATTGATTTGGCAAGGATTGAATGTGCAAAAAGCTTGTTTCCCAATGCTTGAGAAAAGATGCCCACCAAGTGTTTGATAAAATGCCAAAGAGACAAAAACATGTTCAATTCTTGAAAAATCAATTGGTTTGCATTGTAGAACCAAGTCATATGGTCTTGGCAAGGATTTGATATACAAAAATCTTTCATTTCAATGCTTGAAAACAAGTCACACACCAAGTGTTCGATAAAATGCCCGAAAGGCAAAACCATGTTCAATCCTTACAAAATCAATGAATTTGAATACACAAAGTCATGGGCATTCATTTCTAATTCATTTCATGAATCAAAACCCATATTTTAAAACTTTTGGAAAACCATTTGAAATCAATTACCAATGTATGCCCAATATCTCTATGTTTTCAATGCTAACTCAATACACAATCTTTTGACATAGCCCGACTTCCAAAGTCTCCGTACAAGGACATCAATAAAGGGGCTCATCTCATGGTGGAGATATATGGAACATGCCCAACCACGTGCTCGCAAGATAGTAAAGAAGGCGGGTTTTGGGCCTTTCCTAGATGCTCTATGGAACGAGCAATGGGATAGGCAAGCATTGTTTGCCTTGACAGAGCTATGGTGGGACACCACCAACACTTTCCATTTTAGCTTCGGGGAGATGACCATGACCCCTAAAGATTTCACCATGATAACTGGGTTGAGCTTGAAAGGCAAGCGCTTGGACTACTACGAGCAAGCCAACATGGATCAGAACTACATAGTAGCTCTACTCGGGGTTGAAGCGGAATTAAGCCCAAAAGGTGTGCGCCGTACTTGGCTCTACAACACCTTTGCCACTGAAGAAGAGAGTGAGGAGACGGATCCCCAATACATTGTGAGAGCTTTCTTGCTCTACATGATTTCATGCACCTTCTTTGCGGGCACCAATGACATGGCTCGACTTGAGTTGCTAGCTAGCATGGAAGATGTGAACAAAATTGGGAGATACAATTGGGGTGGAGCTGCTTTCGCAAACATGTATCGCTCCATGACTGACATGTCCCGAGGAGTTGCAAAGAACTTTGGGGGACTTCCTTTCGTTTGGGAGGTAACAAAGAACATTCAATTCTCTATTATTTCCCGAAACTTAACACATACATGATTTCTTCTATTTTTTCCTTTTGATTTTCCACAGATATGGTACTACGAGTACCTGAACATGTGTCGCCCAACTCTTGCTAGTGATGCCATGTCATGGCCCATCCTTCAGAATTATGCTCCATCTTGCTTGGCTACAAGAGCCTCCAATCGACACGATTATGCCCATGCAAGGGCATATCTCGCTAGCTTGACTGCTGATATGGTAAAATCTTTCTTTCTCTTTATCTTTTTTATCTTTCTTTTTTCATTTCTCATTTCAAACTCAACAGGTGGAATGGGATCCATGGAGGTTGTGGGAGCATAGGCTTCCCGAGAAGTACTCCTCTTGTTTGGAGTTGACAAGCAAAAGGGTCCTTTTTGAAGGCCCCACAGGTAGATGCTGGTATCTTGGGGAACGAGTCCTGAGACAAGTCCATGGAAATATGAATGCAGCTGTGACACCTTCTATGCCACCAGAGAATATGAGGCACACTAGCCACTTGGTGGGGGATGAACTAGAAGAAGCTTTGAGGGGTTGGGATGCTGAGGGATTCACCTCCCCTCGCATAGAATACACTGCCTTTTGCCGACAATATCTGATGAATCCTAGGGTCACTGGTCTCCCACCTCAAGGGGTGAGCTCCCCACACTCTTAAACTCTTTTTTAAGATTATAAGAAAGACTCCATTTGACAAGCATTTGAATTTCAGGGCCAACGGGCAAGGGGACACAGCTCCACAGTTGGATCTGCCACTGGGATGACTTACAATGACGAGGATGAGGACCTTGAAGGAAATCAACCTCCACCCCTCCCACAACTAAATTGGTATGTGAACTTGTGCAGTGGGACAAAATTTGTGAAGACTGACATTACCCATCCACCATTCGATGAATATCCCAAGATCGATCCATATTATGAGAATGTGAGTTCTAAACTCTTACCTTCTAGGAATTGGATTCTTTCATTATTGTTAACCATGTTTATACTTTCCTAGGTTCCACGGGAGTATGCCCAGGAATGCATTGAACTCAATGAAGGATTGAGGAGGGATCTTGTGCGAATGAGTTTAGAGAACTCAGTTCTAGAAGCACGCCTGAATCCCCAAGTGAGTGATCATCTTATTAGCTTTCAACTAGGATTGGCACCATTACCCTCCTAACTCATTATCTTTGTTTGCAACAGGCATCATCATCTAATCCACCACAGGATATGCCCCCTTCTAGAGCACCTCGTTCAGGGCATGATGGAACCGGGCCAAGTCGAAAGAGAAGGCCCACGGGAAATAATTGAGTTTCACTCACCTCTTGTTAGGAATGTTTGGAATCTTTCTATCTATCTTGTTATGTATTAATTAGGAATTTAAATTCCCAACCTTGAACCTTTATTATGGATACTTGATGAATCTATGTTCGAACTTTATTGCAATGATATGATCTTGTATTGTGTGAAAAATGGGCTTAAATCAAGCACAAAAGAGTCAAAACATCACAAAAGGGCCAAACGAAGGCATAACAAGTCAAAAATGGGCGAAACAAGACGGCGGTCTCGGGTGACCACCTGGGGCTGGGCGGCTAGCCGCCTGGGCCCAGGCGGCTAGCCGCCCAGGCCTGGGTGGTCACCCGAGCCCGAAGCGGTGTTTCACCTGATTTTAGGAAACTTCCTATTTTGACGGGATTCCACCTTCCAAAACACGGATTTCCGAATTTTTTCCTATAAAAGCACATCCAAGGGGTCTCAAACCCTACTAACATTCATTGAGAGCAAGTTATGGAAGCCCTAGACAAACTCTTGAGTGATTTTCTGAAGGTTATGAGTGCGGAGGCAAGGAAGGAGTTCAAGCGCTACTGCCTGGATCCGTTGTTTTCTTTGATGCATGTGAAGCTTGAAACCACTCTTCTCACTGCTGCTACATACTTTTGGGATCCCCAACTTCATGTATTCCGTTTCAACTATGAAGAGCTATGCCCAACAATGGAAGAGTTCTGCGCTCTGTATGGAGTTTCACCTGTAGGACCTTTCATCCTCCCTATTCCACGCTCAAGTTACTTGATTTCCTTCTCCAACTTCCTTGGGATTTCTCAACAAGAGGCCTCCATATTTGTGAAGGATCATAAGGTGAATCTCATGGAAATAGCAACTTCCTTCTTGGCTCATGATAGCAAAGGTACCCTGAATTTCAACCTTCCCACTCAACATGCTCTTGCTTTCTGCTTGATTGGTCGCTTCCTTATCTCCACGGGGACTCTCTATGTCCCTATTCAAATATGCGAACTGATCCCTTTTCTTCTTGAACACAACAACCTGATTCCCATAGTGCTAGCTGAAACTCTCAACAGTTTAGACAAAGCTCATGATAACCCACAAGCCCCATTAGGAGGGAGCCCCATTCTACTGCAGATGTGGCTTCTTGAAAGACTTAACTTCTTGTCTCCTACCACCATTAATCCATACAAACCTCAACATTACTGTTGCCGTCGAGTTGAACTCCCTGGTCAATTTTCTTTGAGGGAATGGTTGGGCTACTTCCAAACTCTCTCATGGCGAAACATCAGGTGGTTTGTTTCCACATGGGGATGCAAGGAACAAATTCTTCTCCGAATTTCTGGGTGTGCTATGGTCAAGCTCATAGGGTTGAGGTCAACTTCATTCTATTGGACTTCAAGAATCCTTCGTCAGATGGGTGCCATGCAAACCATACCTACTTCTGCGGTATTTGATCATTCTGTCGAACCTGTGGGCCCCACAATGGTTAAGTGGGCCAAGACTAGATGGACTGACCAACTGAAACTGACTCGAGTTGAAAACACTGATGGGCCTTATGTCATGAGCCCTGAATACAAGACATGGTTGAAGACTAGCTTGGGTGAAAGAGAAACCATTCGCAGGAAAAGGATTTATGACCTCGTCAAGGACACAAGACTTGGATTTTGTAGGGAAGATATTCTGGAAGCAGTGGAAGCAGCACATGCTCATGACTTGCGAAAGAAGCGAAGACTCGAAAGAAAAGAGCAGAAAGCAAAACAGGAGACTCTGAAGAGAATCAGAAGGACTTGAAGACTTTAGAAATAGGATATCTATGGCATGTCAAATAGTTCTTTATCTAACACCAATAAATTGCTATGTCAATCAATTAGTTCTAAATGAATTGCCAATAATAATTTAATTTTGAGATTTGTTGTTGTGGTGTTGTTTGGACCGCACCCAACGTAACTTTATGGGCTGCCTACGTATCCCCATCCTTTTTTCATTTTTTTCTTTTCTTTTCATTTTTTCCTTTTTTCTTTTTTTTTTTTTTTTTTTTTTTTTTTTTTTTTTTTTTTTTTTTTTTTTTTAGGAATGGGGAATCAGGCCCTCGTAGTTCAAATGCCTTAACTTTTGCCTAGGCCGCCCTTATGGGTTTTCAACCTAGCAGGCCTTACACATAATACTTCTTCAATTGATCCAAATTGGTAGGGCGAGCGAACTCAATTCCATCTATATCCATGAGGCGAACAGCCCCTGCTGGCAATATCTCTTTAATGACATACGGGCCACCCCAACTTGGCTTGAACTTCCCTCGTGGATCAAAAATTGGAGCCCTGATTTCTTTCAACACCAAATCCCCTGTCTTCAAACCTCGGTCTCTGACATGCTTGTTGAATGCTCTCGCAACCCTTCGCTGATATCCCTGCACATGATACAAGGCCCTCAATCGCCTTTCATCGAGCAATGCCAGCTCATCATAACGGTTCTTAACCCAATCTGCTTCTGCTATCTGACTCTCCATAGCAACCCGTAATGACGGTACCTCCAACTCAATGGGCAAAACAGCCTCCATCCCATACACCAAGGAATAAGGGGTAGCCCCTGTTGATGATCTCACAGATGTTCTATAGCCCCACAAGGCTAATGGCAACTTCTCATGCCAATCAGTGTAGGTGTCAGCTGTTTTCTGTAATATCTTCTTAACATTCTTGTTGGCGGCCTCCACTGCCCCATTAGTCTGTGGGTGATAAGGGGAGGATAGATGGTGCACTATGTTGTATTTCTGCAAAAGCTCCTTGGTTTCTTTCTGAAAGTGCTGACCATTGTCCGAAATGATCTCATGAGGTACCCCATACCTGTAGATGATGTTGAGCTGTATGAACTATGCTACCTTCTTGGCGTTCAGGGTCTTAAAGGATGCTGCCTCTACCCACTTAGTGAAGTAATCGATAGCTACCAAGATGTACTCATGCCCATTGGAGGCTTTCGGCTTAATCTGCCCAATTATATCTATTCCCCACACTGCAAACGGCCAAGGCGACGACATACTTGTCAAAGGCATGGAAGGCAAGTGTTGTCCATTAGCAAAGACTTGACACTTGTGACACTTCTTAACATGTGCATGGCAATCTCTCTCCATTGTAGACCAATAGTAACCCAACCTCATGATCTTCTTAGCTAGCATATAACCATTCATGTGCGGTGCTCCAACTCCTTCATGGATTTCACTAACAAGACGTTCGGCTTCTTCCTCAGTGACACACAACAGATGGACCCCGTCGTATGACCTCCGGTATAGCTTTCCTCCACACAAAACATAGTGACTTGCTAACCTCCTTAGTGTTCTCCTATCAATGCGGGATGCTCCTTCTGGATACTTCCTTTCCTCGATGAATTTCATGATGTCATAGTACCAAGGATGGCCATCCTTTACCTCTCCTTCTCGAATAGAACAACAATACACAGGTTTTTCTCTACATTCTATCACCAACGGTTTTACATTCCCACCATCCGGGATTTCCACCATAGAAGCTAGAGTTGCCAAAGCATCAGCAAATTGGTTCTTATTTCTTGACAAATAATTGAACTCTATTTCCACAAATTCTTTAGTCAAGGCTTCTAAGTATGCATGATATGGTAGCAGCTTCTCATCACGAGTCTTCCACTCTCCCTTTATCTGGCAGATAATCAGTGCTGAATCTCCGAAAACCTCTAACTCTTTGATCCCCAATTCTAGTGCAGCTTCCAACGCGAGGATGCAGGCTTCATACTCAGCAATGTTGTTGGTTGCTTCAAACCCTAGCTTAACTGCCAAGGGTGTAAATGCTTCTTCAGGTGAAACCAGTAGGACTCCTATCCCATACCCTCTCTTATTTGCAGCTCCATCAAAGTATACTTTCCAACTCTTCCTTCCAATCTCCAGGACATCCTCATCGGGGAATTGATCATTAAATTGTTCTGATGACGCCACAGGGCAGCTAGCCAAGTAATCTGCAATGACACTTCCTTTTACTGACTTCTGTGTTACATACTTTATGTCAAATTCATTGAGAAGAATCGACCATCGGGCAATTCTGTAGGACAAGACCGGCCTTTCTATCAGGTACTTCAGTGGGTCCATTCGGCTTATCAAGAAAACCTCATACGACATCATGTAGTGACGTAGTTTCTGAGTTGCCCATACCAAAGCCACACAAGCCTTCTCTATGGCGTTGTACTTCACCTCATAATCTGTCATCTTCTTGCTTAGATAGTAAATGGCATTCTCCTTTTTTGACCCCTCAAGGTACTGAGCTAGCATAGCTCCCGTCGCGGTTTCAGTGACCGACAAGTATAACAATAACGGCTCACCTTGTCGCGGAGGAACTAGAATTGGTGGATTACTCAAATACCTTTTGATAGTCTCAAAGGCTCCTTGACATTCTTCATTCCATACCTTCGGCACACCCTTCTTAAGCAACTTGAAAATCGGCTCACACACCATAGTTAAATTAGCAATGAACCTGCTTATGTACTGAATTCTCCCCAAGAACCCTCGAATCTGCTTTTCTGTGCTAGGCGGCTCCATCTCCACAATGGCCTTGATTTTTCCCGGATCAACCTCAATTCCTCTCTGAGTAATTATGAATCCTAATAGCTTGCCTGCAGTGACACCAAAAGCGCATTTCTGAGGATTCAACCGCAAGTTGTACTTCTTTGCTCGCTCCGGGAACCTTTCCAGTGCCCTGAAGTGTCCTTCTCGATCCACGGACTTCACGATCATGTCGTCCACATATACTTCCACCTCCTTATGGATCATGCCGTGCAGCAATGTTGTAACAGCTCTCTGATAGGTAGCCCCGGCATTTCTCAAACCGAACGGCATCACTTTGTAACAATATGTTCCCCACTGTGTGATAAAGGCCGTTTTCTCCATATCTTGCGGCGCCATCTTTATCTGATTGTATCCGGAAAACCCATCCATAAAAGAGAGGAGCGCATGTCCTACAGTGCTATCTACCAATACATCAATGTGGGGCAAAGGGAAATCATCCTTAGGGCTTGCTGCATTAAGATCTCCAAAATCCACACACATCCTCACTTTTCCATCCTTTTTAGGCACGGGAACTATATTGGATAACCACTCGGGATACTCCACAACCTGTAGGAACCCCGCATCGAGTTGTTTGGTTACTTCCTCCCTTACCTTCAATGCCCACTCGGGTTTCAATCTTCTCAATTTTTGCTTTACCGGCTTTTTAAGGGGATTGGTGGGGATGAAGTGCTGCACAATGTCTGGATCTATGCCGGGCATGTCTTCATAAGACCATGCAAAGGCTGTTATGTTGGCCTTTAGGAGGGCTATCAGCTTTTCTTTTTCAAGTGGTGAAAGGGTTATCCCAATTTTAATTATCTTTGGCAATTCATTTGTCCCTAAATTGATTGATTCCAATTCATCCATGTTAGGTTCGGTGACACCCCTTTTCCTTCGCTCGACGAGCTCCGGGGGGACGTCATTCCTAGGATCTATATCCATGCCATAAATATCCATAGAAGAGAGAAAGGAAACACTGCAAGCAAAATATATAAAAGAAACACACTTCATTAAAGGAACAAACAAAAAGACACAAACTTGAAAAGGAAACCAAAATTTGGTGCCACAACTATGAAACGACTCCTAACTCCACAAAGTGGGATAGGCGGACACACTTTATTGAAAGCAGGAAAGACTCTAACTAAGAAACCTACAAGCTACTATCAGGCAGGTCATGATCTTCTTTTTCAAGGATCTCTGCAATGGCTCCATCTTCTAGGTACCAATTATGAAGCGGCATGGTTGCATGGTGAATTGACGAATCTTGGCAATCTTCTGTTGCTGACTCCCCCAAAGTAAGAACCATATCTTGGAACATGGTAACCATGGTTTCAGAATCCATGTGCTCCACCCAGTCTTCTTTCTTCTTTCCCACAGAATTGTACCAACTTGTCAAGCTCTGAGGATTCGGCCCATCTGTAAAGTACTTGTCACAAAAATCCTTATCTGCCAATGCTGGATCAGAACTTGGGTAAAAAGTGCAATAGTGTGATGGCTCTTCCTTTTCGAACTCCTTTTCTATGCACTGCACATACTCAAACCCTGACAAGGGTATCTCAACTGATTCTGGTTTTATTTCACATACGGGTGCTCCCGTCATTTTCAAATCATAGTCCCCTTGAAGTGTAACAATGGCTCCCTCATGTGGGAACTTTACCTTTTGATGCAATGATGATGGTACAGCCCCAGCGGGATGAATCCAAGGCCTTCCCAATAATAGATTAAAACATGACGGCACATCCAAGACTTGAAACTCCACTCTGAACTCCGTGGGTCCCATGATTAAAGGTAGAGTGATCACCCCAATTACTTCTCTACGGGTATTATCATACGCCCTCACTGTCTGCCCAGATGGAGTGAAATCAGTGGGCCCCAAGCCCAAAACAGTTGCAGTTCTCAAGGGACATACATTCAACGCGGAACCATTATCAATCAAGACCGTAGGAACTCTCTTCCCCATGGTATCAACAGTTATATGCAAGGCTTGGGAGTGGCTTGGCCCACTCTTAGGTAAGTCAGTCTCTGTGAACACTATAGTGGAATTCTTCGGAGCAGGGTTTACTAGATTCACCAATCCCTCAGGGGACAAATCAACCGGAACCTGTATCTGGTTTAACAACTTCAGCACTGTCTGTCTGTGTTTGTGAGAGGCCATAAGCAAGCCCCAGATGGTGATATTGGCATTGGTCTTCTTCAATTGTCGGAGTACTTCATCCTCTTCTTCTTGCACATCAAGGCGCTTATCTAACTCACCCAGTGGATTATCAGATTCCAAGTGCGGAGGCTTGAAATGGCGGCCCCCTCTTGTCATGTGGTCTACTTCTTCATCACTAGCCCATATGTCATCAATTTCATTTGTGTCACCCATCAGGTCATCCCATTCAATCATGTCAATGTCCTCCATCTGCACCTCTTCGGGTATATCATCCCAGCCCGTAGGAATTATGGGCTCACTCGGCAATGGATCAGGATAAAGCACATAGTAATCAAACTTCCCCGAAGGTTCTCCCAATAACCCCACTTGAGGGTCTCCTGCTTCATGTCTTTCTTTCAACTGCTGTTGGATAGACTTCTTTGGCAATTGTAGGGTCTTTTGATCAATGAGGTCTTGGACGACCTTTCTCAACATAGCACAGTCCTCAGTGTCATGGCCGAGTATACTATGGTATTGGCAATATTGATGGGGTGTTTGCGGTCTTGGCTTTAGAGGGTGAGGTATGATAAGGCCTTGGTTACAGCATTGGTAAAAGGCTTGGGTCAAGGACATGGGTAATGGAGTGTATTGTCTTATGGGTAGGCAAGGTCGAGATGGGTCGGCTTCAATGGCATTTATGGAGTTGGATGAATTATGAGAGGGAAGTGGATTTTGAGTGACATTTGGGCGAGTTGGTGGTGAGATGATTTGCTTGTCAAGTAAGTCTTGGATCTCATGCCTAAGGCGATAGCAACGGTTGGTTGAGTGGCCTTTGGCTTGGTGGAATTTGCAGTATTCATTCTCATTGTAGCTCTTGGGCAATGGATTTAGTGGTGGTCTTGGGTCGAGAGGTTTCAACAGGCCTCGGCTTTTTAGCTTTTCAAGTACTTTCTCAAGTGGCATATGCAGCTCGGTGAATTGGCGAGGTGGGTTGGTGTCATTTAGGGAGATAGGTTGAATGGGTTGGGCTATGGCATTGACCTCGGCATTGTTTTTCCCAGCAAAGTTCGGCCTGCGGCTCTTTTGGACTTCTTCTGTCTTGATTGACCCATCGGCAATGGCATCCTCAACTTGTGTACCTGCTCCTATAAGAGCCTTGAAATTAGGGAAGTAGTGAGCAAAGAGGTGCTTGTGATACACCGGCAATAGGTTCTTAACTACCAACTGAATCTGATCTTCCTCATTCGGTCTATCTGCCATTCACGAGGCCTTTTGCCTCCACCTTGTAATGAAAGCGGAAAAGGTCTCATTAGCCCCTTGTTTTGTGGTCTCTAGGTCCCTTCTTGTGACATCCGCCTCAGTGTTGTACTTGTAGTGCTCTGAAAACTCATTACATATGTCCTCCCAAGTTCGGGTTCTATTCTCATCCAAGGCTAGGAACCATTTTAAAGCAGAAGTGGCTAGGGTTTCATGGAACATTTGGGCCAAGAGTTCATCTGTCGCTCCTCGAGGGTGCATAGCTCGCACATACATCTTCAAATGGGTCTTGGGGCAACCCGTTCCATCAAACTTTTCTAATTCGGGCATCTTGAATTGTAGTGGAATACGAGCTTGAGGGAACAAAGATAGGGTACGTACATCCACCATGTCATCTGTCCTACGGATTCCCTTTATAGTTCTCTCCAAGGCTTCTACCTTACTAGCCAACACAGAGTCTGTATCAGAGGTCTTCCCCTTACTTCCCCCTTCCAGGTTAAAAACTTCAGGTGATTCATTCCCTTTGGGCTGAGTACTTCCCCCATCATTGGTCTTAGTGCCCTCTCCAAACTGGGTCCCATTTTCGGTGTTATCCCCCGGGGTACGGCCATTATTCTGTTCGGGTTCGGACATCTTATGTTGGATATCTTGGGCCATTTTCAATGCTCTCTCGGATACATCAGTAGTGTAATCAAGTTTGGTCATGATAGCCTTCAAACAAGTCTCAACATCAAAACCCCCTTCACTAGTTGCTTCATCGGCCATGTCTGACTGGTTGGTAGAATCAATCTTCACTAAGCGCCCTTGCTGGTCGCGGATCCAAGCCAGTACGTCTTCTCACTCCTCTAAGAAAGGGAACAATCAGTCTCTCATCCTAAGGGTATGTCCTAGGCTTCCATATTTGTCTCAATGACTTCACGCCATATATACTCAATTAGTCCCTTTTAATCCAATCACCTTTACAAGGGTCATGGGGGAAGGTACGTATTAAGGATATAGGGTGCAAAGGTTCTCTTATTAAATGTTCATTAAGCACATCACAAATACGGTCATGATATCATTACAAACAGATGTGGGTGCATAAAGGTGAAACCATAGTGCCCTACAAGTCTGTCTATATGGACTAATGATAGGGTAGGCTGGGGTCCTTCACTTGCTTGAGCAATCTTTATACCTAACCACATGTGGCATCAAGAACGCCGCGTGGGTCCAGCAGTACGTGATTAACTCATTTAATATACCCAAGGGTACTTGGCAAGAGAGGTTGAGAGCTTTCGCCCCAACTCATGGAATCAGGAAAACCAAGGTTGAGGCTAGGCCCGTCAGTGGCAAGAGACATCGATCCTAACATGCAAGAGTTTGCGCACACAATGCAATAAATGAAAGCACACAATCAAGCGGATGCAATGTGATTGATTTTAATTAAACAAAAGAAATTAACTTAGCCCAATCAAATTGTATAGAGTCTAGCCCACAAATCCCCAGTGGAGTCGCCAAACTGTGAACCCTGAAAAAGTGAGGCCCACAAGGGTTTAAAAGTCGCCAGTCTGTGGACCCAGGAAAGCGGGTTAAGGACCCACGGGGCGGTTTTAGGTTTGAAAAAGGAAAAGGAGTCGCCACCTTATTTTTTAAAGGAAACAAGGAAAACCCTAAAAAACAGTTTTGTTTTAGGAAAACAAAAGATTGACTCCATGTTTAAAATGGTAAGGCAAAAAAAAAGTCTTTTGGAAACCAGAGAAATCAGGGATTCGGAGGCTAAGTTACGATATGGGAAGGTTCTAGGCAAAGCCTATAGGCACCCATATCGCCCTAAACGGTCTCTTAACTTAATTGGGCTAAATCAAAGTCTTAATCACACACAAATCAACAGTTATCATCACAGGACAGCATGCATATCATTCATCCATTCATCCATATAATCAAGTAAATCAAAGAAAAACAGAAAAAGAAAGAGGGGGGAGAAGAAAACCTAGGATACTTAGTATCCTAGGACGGACTTGAACCTCACGAAGAGCGCCTACGTACCATGTATGGAAATACATGGATCAAATTCCACGTAGTTCGAAAGGGAATAGGGTTATAACCTAATCAAGGCCTATGGTAAACCCTAAGTTTCCTTTCAAGTAAAACATGGTAAGTTTCCAAAATAAATGATTCTCAAAAGATTTTTGGTAAAATATGGAATTTTGATAAAAGATGGAAACTTTGATTTAAAAGGTATTTTTTATTGAAAGGATACTATAGGAATCACCATATTCCCCTATTAGGAAACAAACCTAGGGGGGAGAAAGGGAAAGTTTCAAAGAAAAGGAAGAAGGGTGAATTGGGGCACCCTCATACCCTACTTACCTTAAGCAAAAGCAACCTGTCAAAGTAACCACCCTATTGCATAGGGTAATTACCTTATTTGTAAGATTTCATCTCACAATAGCCAAAATAACCACCCCACATTGGTGGGGTAGTTGCACCTGTTGTACCTGTCAAAGCACCTGCAATTTCCATGCAAACATACCCAAAAATACCAACCAAACAAGCTAGATTCCAAATCAAGCCATTATCATGCCCAAACATGGGCTAACACATGCTCAAAATATCATAACAAGGACAAATAACAGATCTGGACAGAATTGAAATAAGGTTTAAAATCAACCACAAGTCATGCAACAACATGAATCATAAGCTAACTAAAACCCTAATTCAACCCTACATGCAATGACATGCAAAAAACCCTAAAATCAACTATATGAATGCTAGAAATATCATAGTTATCAAATATGCAGCACATATATATCAACCATGAAGAAAACACAAAGAAAAACCCTAAGCTATCATGCTATATGCTACTTTCCTAATACAAGGATGAATGAAACCCTAGAATCACAATTGTGCTCAAAATCACATAAAATAACTCTAAATCATGCAAAGCTCATTGTGGACATCATTTTAATCATGCATATTAATCAATAGAAGCATCAACACATGATAAAAACACAAGCTTGCACATGAAATATAGCTATTCTAAACATAAACTCCATTTCAGCACTAAGGAAACCCTAGGATCCCAAACATGCAGCAAATCACATGGAATAACATCCTAGCATACTAAACAGCCCACAAATATTATCCTAATCATGCATACATTCCAATGGAAGCATCAAAACACAATAAAAACATAAGCTCTAATATGCCAAAGAGTTATTTCATGCAGAAAACCATTTTAAGCACCTAAGAAACCCTAAAGTCCCAAACATGCAGTAAATCACATGGAATAACATCCTAGCATACTAAACAGCCCACAAATATGATCCTAAACATGCATGGAAGCAACAAGACATGATAAAAACACAAGCTCTAGTATACCAAAGAGTTATTTCATGCAGAAAACCATTTTAAGCACCTAAGAAACCCTAAAGTCCCAAACATGCAGTAAATCACATGGAATAACATCCTAGCATACTAAACAGCCCACAAATATGATCCTAAACATGCATGGAAGCAACAAGACGTGATAAAAACACAAGCTTTGATATGCAATCATCCTATTCTATGCAAAAACCCTAACTTTAAAAGAGAGAAGAGGAGGAAGGGGGGAATACCTATGGTGAAGTATCCTTTTGCTGCTGTAGGGAGTCCTCCTTCTCTTGTGTACTGCTGGGAGTTCCTTCCTTCAAGCCTTCAAGCAATGCTCCAGCCCTCCTCCAAGCTTACTCTCACACTCTCTCACTCAAAGTATAGGTTAAACTACCCTAAGGATGGCTGCCATAGCCTCCAAGCCTCACACATGCCTCCAAAGTCCCCCCCCCAGTGTCCCCCTATTGCTGAAGTATAAGGGGGTATTTATAGGGATTGAGGGGAAACCCTCAATGGTTGGGATTAAAACCCTAGGGATTGATCCAAGGGCTCTTAGAGGTTACCTTGGGGCTCAAGTAGGTCAAAAAGGGCTGAAATTAGGGTTAAATGGCGGCCAAAGGCGAGCAAATCCGAGAAAATAGGGTGGGAACCGCGTCAAGGCTCAAAAAAGGAAAGTGGCTCGGGTGACCACCTGGGGCTGGGCGGCTAGCAGCCTGGGCCCAGGCGGCTAGCCGCCCAGGCCTGGGTGGTCACCCGAGGCCATGTCAGCTTCAGCCCAAATTTGACCCTTTCAACTTCCAAATGTGTTTCAGGGCCCAAATCAACTCCGATTTTGACGAAACGAAAGCCAAAACGACCGTGTTTCGAAGGGGAATGTAATTTGAGTCACTTGAGGGCAAGAAACCCTAGCCATGGCTGCATGGTTGGGTCCTACAAAGGTGGTTAACCGCTATGCCTCACCATCGCTTAGCTTAGGTATGCACATAGGGTCGCACCGAATGCTTTCCAATTCGAAATTCAACCTCCCTAAACACATTTGGGGATGAAATTAAGACCAATCAAGGTCAAATGAGTAGTCATAGAGTGAAAATCATGAGCCAATTCGAGCTAACCCGAAGTAGGTCTCTTAGCCAACTTGAGCCTTGCTGAGCCATTCTAATCCCGAACCTTCAATTCATCGAATTGATCCCACAAATACCTCAAATACAACCATATGAACTCCAATTGGCAACTTGGAGATCATTTCAAGGTCAAATGGAAAGTTTGTGATCAAAAAGACGATTATGCCCCTCAAGTCACAAAAGTTCTTATTAACCCTCAAGATCAACTCCAAATCGAACCAAAATTCATACACACCATCCTTAGGACCCTAGAAACTCAATGCAAAAGACTAGACTCAAAAAGGAAACAAAAAGACACATGCAATGACAAACCCTAGCTAAGGTGACAAAAATGGGGTGTGACAGCAGGAAAGACTCTAACTAAGGAACCTACAAGCTACTATTAGGCAGGTCATGATCTTCCTCTTCAAGGATCTCTGCAATGGCTCCATCTTCTAGGTACCAATTGTGAAGTGGCATGGTTGCATGGTGAATTGACGAATCTTGGCAATCTTCTGTTGCTGACTCTCCCAAAGTAAGAACCACATCTTGGAACATGGTGACCATAGCATCGGTATCCACATGCTCTACCCAGTCTTCTTTCCTCTTCCCCATAGAATTGTACCAACTTGTCAAGCTCTGAGGATTCGGCCCCTCTGTAAAGTACTTGTCACAAAAATCTTTGTCTGCCAATGCTGGATCAGAACTTGGGTAAAAAGTGCAATAGTGTGATGGCTTTTCCTCTTGTACACTTTCAAACCCTATGGTAAGGACCATGTCTTGGAACAAAGTGACCATGGTTTCAGAATCCATGTGCTCCACCCAATCTTCTTCTTTCTTCTCCTAATAGCTGTCATTGATGGCTTCACCATCCACCATTTCAGTGGTGATTGGATACCACTCGGTGAAGAAAATCTCAAACCCCGGGATTCTGATCTTGGTTGTTGGATTGAACATAGGCTCTGGGAACCCACAGTACAGGAAGTCATCCCCCTCCTTGATGAAATAGCCATTCAGAGTCGGCCTGTATGGTGAAATCTTAAATTCCAGCACCCTTCCTTCTGCTCTAGCTTTTCCCTTCTCCTTATTCCTCCTTGTCATTTCGGCATAGTCATTCTTAGTGGGATCATATCCTAACCCAAAAGTGTAGGAAACAACCCGGCTTTGAATAGAATGGGGAATTCCTTGTTGGCGACGCCCTAGGCCCATACCCGGGAAGAAATTCATTTTCCGCATTATCTCACCAACATGTAAATTACCATGGGGACAATAGTCAAGGGGGATCAGTTCTTCCTTTTCCAACTCCTTTTCAATGCATTGCACATACTCAAACCCCGACAAGGGTATCTCAACTGATTCTGGTTTTATTTCACATATGGGTACACCCGCCATTTTCAAATCATAGTCCCCTTGAAGTGTAACAATGGCTCCCTCATGTGGGAACTTTACCTTTTGATGCAATGATGATGGTACAGCCCCAGCAGGATGAATCCAAGGCCTTCCCAATAACAGATTAAAACATGACGGCACATCCAAGACTTGAAACTCCACTCTGAACTCCGTGGGTCCCATGATTAAAGGTAGAGTGATCACCCCAATTACTTCTCTACGGGTATTATCATACGCCCTCACTGTCTGCCCAGATGGAGTGAAATCGGTGGGCCCCAAGCCCAAAACAGTTGCAGTTCTCAAGGGACATACATTCAATGCGGAACCATTATCAATCAAGACCGTAGGAACTCTATTCCCCATGGTATCAACAGTTATATGCAAGGCTTGGGAGTGGCTTGGCCCACTCTTAGGTAAGTCCGCCTCTGTGAACACTATAGTGGAATTCTTCTGAGCAGGGTTTACTAGATTCACCAATCCCTCAGGGGACAAATCAACCGGAACCTGTATCTGATTTAACAACTTCAACACTGTCTGTCTGTGCTTGTGAGAGGCCATAAGCAAGCCCCATATGGTGATATTGGCATTGGTCTTCTTCAATTGTCGGAGTACTTCATCCTCTTCTTCTTGCACATCAAGGCGCTTATCTAACTCACCCAGTGGATTATCAGATTCTAAGTGTGGAGGCTTGAAATGGCGGCCCCCTCTTGTCATGTGGTCTACTTCTTCATCACTAGCCCATATGTCATCAATCTCATTTGTGTCACACATCAGGTCATCCCATTCAATCATATCAATGTCCTCCATCTGCACCTCTTCGGGTATATCATCCCAGCCCGTAGGAATTATGGGCTCACTTGGCAATGGATCAGGATAAAGCACATAGTAATCAAATTTCCCCGAAGGTTCTCCCAATAGCCCCACTTGAGGGTCTCCTGCTTCATACCTTTCTTTCAACTGCTGTTGGATGGATTTCTTTGGCAATTGTAGGGTCTTTTGATCAATGAGGTCTTGAACGACCTTTCTCAACATAGCACAGTCATCAGTGTCATGGCCGGGTATACCATGGTATTGGCAATATTGATGGGGTGTTTGGGGTCTTGGCTTTGGAAGGTGAGGTATGATAAGGCCTTGGTTGCAGCATTGGTGAAAGGCTTGGGTCAAGGACATGGGTAACGGGGTATATTGTCTTATGGGTAGGCAAGGTCGAGATGGGTCGGCTTCAATGGCATTTATGGAGTTGGATGAATTATGAGAGGGAAGTGGACTTTGGGTGACATTTGGGCGATTTGGTGGAGTTGGTGGTGAGATGATTTGTTTGTCAAGTAGGTCTTGGATCTCATGCCTAAGGCGATAGCAACGGTTGGTTGAGTGGCCTTTGGCTTGGTGGAATTTGCAGTATTCATTCTCATTGTAGCTCTTGGGCAATGGGTTTGGTGGTGGTCTTGGGTCGAGAGGTTTCAACAGGCCTCGGCTTTTTAGCTTTTCAAGTACTTTCTCAAGTGGCATATGCAGCTCGGTGAATTGGCGAGGTGGGTTGGTGTCATTTAGGGAGATAGGTTGAATGGGTTGGGCTATGGCATTGACCTCGGCATTGTTTTTCCCAGCAAAGTTCGGCCTGCGGCTCTTTTGGACTTCTTCTGTCTTGATTGACCCATCGACAATGGCATCCTCAACTTGTGTACCTGCTCCGATAAGAGCCTTGAAATTAGGGAAGTAGTGAGCAAAGAGGTACTTGTGATACACCGGCAATAGGTTCTTAACCACCAACTGAATCTGATCTTCCTCATTCGGTCTATCTGCCATTCTCGAGGCCTTTTGCCTCCACCTAGTAATGAAAGCAGAAAAGGTCTCATTAGCCCCTTGTTTTGTGGTCTCTAGGTCCCTTCTTGTGACATCCGCCTCAGTGTTGTACTTGTAGTGCTCTGAAAACTCATTACATATGTCCTCCCAAGTTCGGGTTCTATTCTCATCCAAGGCTAGGAACCATTTTAAAGCAGAAGTGGCTAGGGTTTCATGGAACATTTGGGCCAAGAGTTCATCTGTCGCTCCTCGAGGGTGCATAGCTCGCACATACATCTTCAAATGGGTCTTGGGGCAACCCGTTCCATCAAACTTTTCTAATTCGGGCATCTTGAATTGTAGTGGAATACGAGCTTGAGGGAACAAAGATAGGGTACGTACATCCACCATGTCATCTGTCCTACGGATTCCCTTTATAGTTCTCTCCAAGGCTTCTACCTTACTAGCCAACACAGAGTCTGTATCAGAGGTCTTCCCCTTACTTCCCCCTTCCAGGTTAAAAACTTCAGGTGATTCATTCCCTTTGGGCTGAGTACTTCCCCCATCATTGGTCTTAGTGCCCTCTCCAGACTGGGTCCCATTTTCGGTGTTATCCCCCGGGGTACGGCCATTATTCTGTTCGGGTTCGGACATCTTATGTTGGATATCTTGGGCCATTTTCAATGCTCTCTCGGATACATCAGTAGTGTAATCAAGTTTGGTCATGATAGCCTTCAAACAAGTCTCAACATCAAAACTCCCTTCACTAGTTGCTTCATCAGCCATGTCTGACTGGTTGGTAGAATCAATCTTCACTAAGCGCCCTTGCTGGTCGCGGATCCAAGCCAGTACGTCTTCTCACTCCTCTAAGAAAGGAAAAATCAGTCTCTCATCCTAAGGGTATGTCCTAGGCTTCCATATTTGTCTCAATGACTTCACATCATATATACTCAATTAGTCCCTTTTAATCCAATCACCTTTGCAAGGGTCATGGGCGAAAGGTACGTATTAAGGATATAGGGTGCAAAGGTCCTCTATTAATTTTTCCATTAAGCACATCACAAACACAGTCATGATATCATTACAAACAATGTGGGTGCATAAAGGTGAAACCATAATGTCCTACAAGTCTGTCTATATGGACTAATGATAAGGGTAGGCTGGGGTCCTTCACTTGCTTGAGCAATCTTTATACCTAACCACATGTGGCATCAGGAACGCCGCGTGGGTCCAGCAGTACGTGATTAACTCATTTAATATACCCAAGGGCAAGCCCAAGGGTACTTGGCAAGAGAGGTTGAGAGCTTTCGCCCCAACTCATGGAATCAGGAAAACCAAGGTTAAGGCTAGGCCCGTCAGTGGCAAGGGACATCGATCCTAACATGCAAGAGTTTGCGCACACAATGCAATAGATGAAAGCACACAATCAAGCGAATGCAATGTGATTGATTTTAATTAAACAAAAGAAATTAACTTAGCCCAGTCAAATTGTATAGAGTCTAGCCCACAAATCCCCAGTGGAGTCGCCAGTCTGTGAACCCCGGAGATCAGGCCCACGAGGGATTGGCGAAAAGATTTTGGTTTGTTTGAAAAAAGGAAAGGAGTCGCCACCTTATTTTTTAAAGGAAACAAGGAAAACCCTAAAAAACAGTTTTGTTTTAGGAAAACAAAAGATTGACTCCACGTTTAAAAATGGTAAGGCAAAAAGTCTTTTGGAAACCAGAGAATTCGGGGATTCGGAGGCTAAGTTACGATATGGGAAGGTTCTAGGCAAAGCCTATAGGCACCCATATCGCCCTAAACGGTCTCTTAATTTAATTGGGCTAAATCAAAGTCTTAATCACACACAAATCAACAATTATCATCACAAGACAGCATGCATATCATTTATTCATTCATCCATATAGTCAAGTAAATCAAAGGAAAACAGAAAAAAGAAAGGGGGATAGGAGAAAACCTAGGATACTTAGTATCCTAGGGCGGACTTGAACATCATGAAGAGCGCCTACGTACCATGTATGGAAATACATGGATCAAAGTCCACGTAGTTCGAAAGGGAATAGGGTTATAACCCAATCAAGGCCTATGGTAAACCCTAAGTTTCCTTTCAAGTAAAACATGGTAAGTTTCCAAAAAAATGATTCTCAAAAGATTTTTGGTAAAATATGGAATTTTGATAAAAGATGGAAACTTTGATTTAAAAGGTATTTTTTATTGAAAGGAAACTATAGAATCTACCATACCCCTCTATTAGGAAACAACCCTAGGGGGGGAGAAAAGGAAAGTTTCAAATGAAGGAAAGAAGGGTGAATTGGGGCACCCTCACACCTTACTTACCTTAAGCAAAAGCAACCTGTCAAAGTAACCACCCTATTGCATAGGGTAATTACCTTATTTGTAAGATTTCATCTCACAATAGCCAAAATAACCACCCCACATTGGTGGGGTAGTTGCACCTGTTGTACCTGTCAAAGCATCTGCAATTTCCATGCAAAACATACCAAAAATACCAACCAAACAAGCTAGATTCCAAATCAAGCCACTATCATGCCCAAACATGGGCTAACACATGCTCAAAATATCATATCAAGGACAAATAACAGATCTGGACAGAATTGAAATAAGGTTTAAAATCAACCACAAGTCATGCAACAACATGAATCATAATCTAACTAAGACCCTAATTCAACCCTACATGCAATGACATGCAAAAAACACTAAAATCCACTACTATGAATGCAGAAGAATATCATAGTTATCAAATATGCAGCACATATATATCAACTATGAAGAAAACACAAAGAAAAACCCTAAGCTATCATGCTATATGCTACTTTCCTAATACAAGGATGAATGAAACCCTAGAATCACCATTGTGCTCAAAATCACATAAAATAACTCTAAATCATGCAAAACTCATTGTGGACATCATTCTAATCATGCATATTAATCAATAGAAGCATCAACACATGATAAAAACACAAGCTTGCACATGAAATATAGCTATTCTAAGTGAAAACCTAATTTCAGCACAAGAGAAACCCTAGAATTGCAAACATGCATTAAATCACATGGAACAGCATCCTAGCATACTAAACAGCCCATGAACATTATCCTAATCATGCATACTAACTAATAGAAGTAGCAAAACACAATAAAAAACACAAGCTTCAGTATGCAAAAGTGTTATTACATGTAGAAAACCAATTTCAGCACTAAGGAAACCCTAAAGTCCCAAACATGCAGTAAATCACATGGAATAGCATCCTAGCATACTAAACAGCCCATGAATATTATCCTAATCATGCATACTAACTAATAGAAGCAACAAGACATGATAAAGACACAAACTTGAACATAAAATAATGACTATTCCATGTAAAACCCTAGAAAAGACTCTAAAAAAAAACCCTAAAAACACAAACACTCATAAAACCACATAGAATGACATTATATCATGCAAAACCAGCCATAAACAATATCCTAATCATGTATTCTAAGCATTAGAAGCATCAACACATGATAATACTATAAGCTTTTAACATGAAGTAATGCAAAGCTATGCAAGAAACCCTAGTTTGAATGAAAGAGAGAAAAGAGGGGGGGGGCATACCTATGGTGGCTGCTGTAGAGAGTCCTCCTCCTCTTATGTGCTGCTGGAAACAACCTCCTTCAAGCCTTCAAGCAATGCTCCAGTCTTCCTCCAAGCTCTCTCTCTCACTCTCTCACCCAAAATATAGGTTAAACTACCCTAAGGATGGCTGCCATAGCCTCCAAGTCTCACCAAAGTGCCTCCCCTATTACTGAAGTATAAGGGGGTATTTATAAGGATTGAGGGAAAACCCTCAATGGTTGGGATTAAAACCCTAGGGATTGATCCAAGGGCTCTTAGAGGTTCCCTTGGGGCTCAAGTAGGTCAAATAGGGCTGAAATTAGGGTTAAATGGCGGCTAAAGGCGAGCAAATCCGAGGAAATAGGGAAGGAGCCGCGTCAAAGCTCAAAAAAGGAAAGTGGCTCGGGTGACCACCTGGGGCTGGGCGGCTAGCAGCCTGGGCCCAGGCGGCTAGCCGCCCAGGCCTGGATGGTCACCCGAGGCCATGTCAGCTTCAGCCCAAATTTGACCCCTTCGACTTCCAAATGTGTTTCAGGGCCCAAATGAACTCCGATTTTGACGAAACGAAAGCCAAAATGACCGTGTTTCGAAGGGGAATGTAATTTGAGTCACTTGAGGGAAAGAAACCCTAGCCATGGCTGCATGGTTGGGCCCTACAAAGGTGGTTAACCGCTATGCCTCACCATCGCTTAGCTTAGGTATGCACATAGGGTCGCACCGAATGCTTTCCAATTCGAAATTCAACCTCCCTAAACACATTTGGGGATGAAATTAAGACCAATCAAGGTCAAATGAGTAGTCATAGAGTGAAAATCATGAACCAATTCGAGCTAACCCGAAGTAGGTCTTTTAGCCAACCTGAGCCTTGCTGAGCCATTCTAATCCCGAACCTTCAATTCATCGAATTGATCCCAAAAATACCTCAAATACAACCATATGAACTCCAATTGGCAACTTGGAGATCATTTCAAGGTCAGATGGAAAGTTTGTGATCAAAAAGACAATTATGCCCCTCAAGTCACAAAAGTTCTTATTAACCCTCAAGATCAACTCCAAATCGAACCAAAATTCATACACACCATCCTTAGGACCCTAGAAACTCAATGCAAAAGACTAGACTCAAAAAGGAAACAAAAAGACACATGCAATGACAAACCCTAGCTAAGGTGGCAAAAATGGGGTGTGACAGCTACGTATTTACATAATTCTATAATGTGTACAAGGATTTTTCCACCAACAGCCCAACTTACTCAAGGCAACCTGGGAAGGGCACTACAAAGAGCTCAGCAATGGGGGGAGAGGATCCTATATGCTAAAAAATTTGGTGTCGGGGCTCGAGCTGCCAACATCAGTCAACATCTCAAATCTAAGGGTTTTCTATCATTAAGTCTTGCCCAAAAATGGGTCCAAGCAAAATCTGCTTAAGAATGGGCTCAATTCTAAGACTTGCCCAAGAATGGGTCCAAGCAAAATCTGCCTAAGAATGGGCTCAATTCTAAAACTTGCCCAAGAATTGGTCCAAACAAAATCTACATAAGAATGGGCTTAAACTAAGTGTTTGCCTAAGAATGGGTCCAAGCCAAAGCTGCCCAAGAATGGGCCCAAGCTAAGAGTCACCTAAAGATGGAGCTTGCTTAGAAATGCGTCAGCCCAAAAAGTGCTCAAACTAAAGCGAGACACACAGAGCTAGAATAGAGCCTGAATTGAGAGTGTGCACAATAATACCAACAGCTCAGAATCCTACAAGTGGCATCAGCTCAAAGTTCTTATGGAACTAGTTAACAAAAGTAGAAAATGAACTCAACACAACGGAGCTTTATGAAGTGAGTTAGCTATCGAAGTTGAGTCCCATCACCTAGTACAATCAATCGGTATAATTAAAAATTATCATTTCCCTGAGATTAGGGCAATAATAATTGGGGCAAGGTGTGTGGGAATATCCCAGACTGGAAATGGCAGCATAGGGAGTGCTAAGTTTAAAGAGAAACGCACTAAGATAAAAGCACCCGAACTAAGAGTTAGCAAGCTAGCGCAGACAACCCGATAGTACACAAGTAGCTCGAGTTCAAAGCCTCCACACATGGCCCGAGCTCAAGGCCTCCACACATGGCCCAAGCTGAGCTTGAACTAATTAGGGTCAGCCTAACCTAACCTAGACGGTTATTAAACCAAACTGGGGTTAGTCTGGACAGCTATCTATAAATAACACGTCTTAAGCAAACCAAGGTACGATGGAACCCCCTAACCCCTAAAACATTCTCTCATTCTCTCTCTAAAAATAGTCATTGACTAAACCGCTAGAGAGGTTTTGGTCGGACCCACTCCGGCCACCCTCTGACTTTGTCTTTCACTGTTTGCAAGTCTATCGATTGGAGAAACTCCAACTCCATCAGATCATTATTCATCTACGTACAGTCGGATTTTATCCCCGTACAATTATTACTTCATTCTTGTCATATTAAAATTCGGGTTTCATATCAATTATTGCATTTCATTTGGATGCATCATCCATTTCCAAGAGAGTTAGGATAAGGGGTAGAAGTCTAAATTTTCATGCTAGTATGGAATACAAGATGCACCAGCGCAGGTGCAATGGAACAAGATGCATCGGTCAGTTCAATTTCCTTCTACCAAATATTTTCTTTTGAAGGAAAATAAATCTATTTTTTTATGAGGAAAAGTTAAATAAATTTGCTATTATTGAAAGAGTCACCAGGATTACACCAAAAAAAAAATTTTTTAAATTAAAAAATTGTCACAGGGTGTAAACCATTATTTTATTTATGTAAAGGGACAGGAACGATACCTGTAGCCCACGCTGACAATATAACTATTATTTTTTATTTTTTATTTTTTATTATAAATCCATGTCGGTAGAGGACTTTACAGCTGTGGGGGATCCCACGCATCTATGGTCCCACCTAGGAACACGTCTTCTCGAATTATTGGCCATTAGGTGTGCACATTTCCCCACAAATTAGGTTAAATGTCAACATCGCAGGATTTAATAGAACAAGTTATTATATGATACCATATAAGGATGAGAAAAACTTTTATTTAACTTTGATATAGATAGGTGGTGTGATAAACTAATCAGAATCAAATAAAATAAAATTATTAATCTATTTTTTATCCCCATAATTTCATTTTATTTGGCTCCTATAAGTTTATGACATTATCTGATTGTGTCACAATTACATGGAAGACCCACTCACATAAAGAGCCATGATTTACACTATGACCACCAAAAAACTCGTACAGATATGAAAAAATCTCTTTATTTGTCAACATTTTTATTTTGGGAAATGCTAGTTAACTTCATATTTTCTCCTACACTTTACTACGAGAGAATAAAAGGATAAAATTGTGGGACCCACTTATATTGTTAAACCCGAAAAATTGAAACAATTCTTATTCTCTCATAATAAGCTGGGTAGGGCAAATTGGCAAAGTATGAGGCTAACTCACAATTCCCTTTTATTTTTACATATCTTTTTTAAAACAAAACTTTGCCTCTTTTGTATATATATAAATATGATAGATGCTATATCCGTTCCACAAAGACAAATCTCTTTGAAAATCAATTAATGAATTGATTTGTCCTCCACTCTATTTTTTCTTTCCAAAAGTACCCTTATCATAGGTTGAGAAAATTTATAATTTGACTTTTTAAAAGGACAAACAATAATGGCAAGTCGAATCTTAATAAGTGCTTCAAGAAGCATATCCTAGCTAGGGCCCAAAAGAGCCCAGTAATACTTAGTGTATATGAGACGAGGGAACTACAAATACCCAAGAGATTAGTCAAGACAAGAGCCTCGGATACCCTAGTTTGTTAACCAAAAATGGACAAACATTTTGGAATAGCCAAAAAAAGACTTATAATCGCAACCAAAAAAGTATGGAAAAGTTTTCTTTGAAAAAGTTTGCAGAATCGTAGATTAATGGATTGATTTGTCATCCACTCTATTTTTCTTTCTAAAAATATCATTATCCTACTATTAATGTATTATTATGTTTAAAGTAATTTTTGGTATAATAAATGATAACATGAAAAAGTCAAAAAAGAAAATTATAATTTAACCCTTTAAAGTAAAACAAAAAGGGAAAGAAGGTTAATCATGGTGTTACGAAGGGAAGTAAGAATTGAACTGGGTTTGGACATTGCATGGTCTCGTCAAAATTTGTACTCTCAATTTAATTGGGGGTTGCCGAATTTGGGATTGGCCTGGCGTAAACTTTACACACCCACCAAGGCGGAACCAAGAACTGTAAGTTGGGGTGGCCAACTTAAAGGGGAAAAACAAAATCTCTATTATATAAATATTGTGTTAAAAAAAAAAAAAAACTCTTTCAATCACATGAAGTCATTACTCTTGAAAAGTCATAAAGAACACTAACAATTAAGGAAAAAAATACAAATGTAACACATTTGCAAGTTTAGGGAAGTGGGTATATTAGTATTAATGAAATTGTTTAAACGAAACATAAAATAGAAATCTAATTTGAATGATCTAGGGGAAAAAAAAAAAAAAAAAGAGAATTTGGACTAAAAGGTGAAAAAAAAATCCAAATATATGATTCAACCTTTAAGATCGAGATTAACAAATACGTGAAATTTGGGTGTGCTTTTGTTTAAAAGTATTTACACAACATAACCAGAAAAAAAATAAAAATAAAAAAATAAGTTTAGATACCGAATAATCTTCACAAAATATTGATAAAAAAAATGGTAAAAAAAATCTCAAAAGATCTATACTAGAACTTAAGTGCTCATTCAGACAAACCCTCCTAGTCAATAACGTACCCAAAAAACAGTATTGGGACTTCTTTATTTTATTTTATAGGCAGAGTAGTGTCAGAATAGAAAAATTTAGTTGATGATTTGACGAAAACACCTAACATGAAAAGTTAGCTCTTGCATAAGTTGAGGGAATTTTTAGTAAAATCATTATATTAGTTTGATTCAATGAGGTGGGTGGGCACTTGTACAAGTTTGTTGAAAAATTTAATCCTATTTGATCATGTGTCAATTTTTTTTTAAATCTTGCAGCGCCATGGCCCCCCTTGGTCTCCACATGGTTCCGCCCTTGATCACCTTGGTGGATGCCCACCACCATTAAGGAGTGAGTCTTCCATGGAAAATGCATGTGCCACCAGTCCGCATGTACTAAATTCCGTGCAATCAACAATTTACTTTTTCTTTGGCAACGCTTCCCAAAAAGCACATACTCACAAGAAAAAAAATAGTTTAGATACCAAATAATCTTCACAAAATATTGATAAAAGATGATAAAAAAATCTCAAAATATCTAAACTAAAACTCAAGTACTCATTCAGACAAACCCTTCTAGTGAATGACGTACCCAAAAAGCAATGTTGGGATTTCTTTATTTTATTTTATGGGCAGAGCAGTGTTAAAATAGAAAACATTAGTTGATGATTTGACGAAAACACCTAAAATAAAAAATTATCTTTTGCATAAGTTGAGGGAGTTTTTAGTAAAATCATAATATTAGTTTGATTCAATGAAGTGGGTGGGCACTTGTACAAATTCGTTGAAAAATTGAATCCTATTTAACTAAGTGTCAGTTTTTTTTTAAAATCTTGCAGGGGCCATGACCCCCCTTGGTCTCCACATAGTTCCGCCCCTGCCCACCAACTGTATAGAGGCAAAGATAACTAATAGCTTTAATTACTTTTCTTGGTGTAGAGAAAAAATATACAGTGACAAATAGCTAGCGAATGTGTAGTGGCTTTGATGAACTCAAGACCGATTTATGGTAGTTTTCTATTATAAAAGAAAGATGGGCCAGTTGCAATGTTGATTTCAAATCTTCTAATGAGAGAGAGGATAACATTCTATACCGTTTCAATTCTCTTTGATTCTGACCAAACAAACGATGCCTTAATAAATAAATAAAAAAGGACAAAGAATTAGTATAAAACAAAAAATCATAAATCAATGAATTAGATCAATTGTCAAGAAAATTAGTATAAGTTATTTGAAATGAAATTCCTCTTACGAAATTTAAACCATAAAATTTAGAATTTCTCAGCAAACTATAGTTCCATATAATGGAGTAACGGAGTGCAACAAGGATAAATATCAAGCAACAAGGACATTAGCAAGCATTGAAGGTGAATCATAAATATAAGCCTATTCTTCTACAACGGGGATAGCATGAACGGGTATAGCTTTCTTCAAGGTGACTCCAAATTGCTCTGTCATGTCAATGTCATGAGGATTGGTCCCTATTGGCAGCTTCCAATTGAATGAGTGGATAAGGGAAGCTAACATTAAATGAACCATTCTAACAGCAAGAGGCAAGCCAGTGCAAATCCGTCGACCAGCACCGAATGGAATATATTCGAAATCCTGGCCTCTAAAATCTAGTTTGGAGCCCAAAAATCTTTCAGGCAAGAATGAAAATGGATCCTCCCAATATCTTTCGTCTCTACCAATAGCCCATCCATTCACAAACACTTTACTGTCCTTTGGTATGGTGAATCCGCACACTTCTACCTCATTTTGTGCTTTATAAGGTAAGAGAAGGGGAGCGGCCGGGTGCAGTCGCAGGGTCTCTTTCACGACTGCTTGAAGATATGGAAGTCGATCAACGTCTGATTCCTTCACTGATTGTTTGGTACCAATGATTTCGACTAGTTCATTTCTTGCCTTATGCATCACATGGGGCTTGCGAAGAAGTTCGGCCATTGCCCATTCTGTTGTGATTGCGGATGTATCACTTCCAGCAATAAATAAGTCCTGTCATCATATATATATATATATATATATATATATATATAGATATATATGTTTCAACAATTAAGCACACATAAAAAGTGACACATTGAACTTCATCAACATTTGGCCCATCCAAAATGTTCACATAAGTAAGTCATGGAGCCACAAAGGAGAATAATCATGTTCAAACTCATATACATGACACTTCTCAAAAACAATAGCTAACACGATAGTTTGTCATTACTTTTGAGCGGACAATCAAATACATGTCTCAACATATGGGTTCCATATTTTTTTAGAAACACAAACTTGTCTATGTTTTCACATCTATCATTAAAAAAAATAATGATAGACGGTGGATCGTGAAAATGTTTTCCTCTTTCTAGTATTGCCAGATAGGCCAGTTATCACGTTGTGACCTTTTTGTAAAGATGTGAGGTGTCTTATAGACGTGCACATGGAAATGGGGAAAACTAAGAATCATGGCATATACATGCCCGGTTTTGAGCCTAAGGTCCCATATTTTGGGCCAAAAATAAGGACCCATGACCAACCTTTGTAATAGGCCTATTTTTTTTTTTTTTTTTTTTTTTCAAAATACCCTGATCATTGATGGCAGCAATTCCTCAAACAAAATTCACCCATAGCCTAATTCAGTCCAGCCAAAACAAAAAAAAAATATTGCGGCTATTGCAACCCCTTAATTTTATTTGTAAACTCTACTTCTTACTTTTTAAGGTTTTATGAAAAATACAAAAGGTTTTTAAGAAAATTGGCCACATATCCACTAGAAAATATTATTTTGAACAACTTTAATTTGTAGAAGAAAAATTTTCCAAAATCCGTTGTTTAAAAGGACTTTCTGGCTATTTACAGTATCTATTTCATTTTTACGGAAATGCAAATTATAAATGGTCAAAAAGTCTAACAATAGATTCTAGAAAATTTTTTTTTTTTAAAGTTGTTCAAAATAATGTTTTCTAATAAACAACGCGATCAATTTTTATAAAAACCTTTTATATTTTTTTACAAAACCTTGATAAGCTTAGAATAAATGGAGTGTGCAAATAAAGTTAAAGGATTATAATAGTTGCCCTCAAAATTTTTCTTTAGGATACTTAAAACTGTTTTTTTCGGAATATGTATAAAGGGGCAAAGGGCCATTTTAGGAGTTCCCTAGGACCCAATTAAATAATTCAAAACCGGCCGTGGGCATACGTGACCACAATTTTCCCTGATTGCACTCCTCATTATACCTCAAACAAAAAAGAATTTCCCTTCAGTTTATGCACACAATAAAATCATGGTCATGGAGGCTATATAGCTTATTTATGTTCATCAATTCCCTTACCAGAATCAAAGGCTTGATATTTTGAAGGTTGAAGTCCGATCCCTCTTCCTCGCACTGATCAAGGAGAACATCCAAGAAATCACCAGTCCTGCTCATCTTGTCTGACGCTCTAGCTTTCAACCTTGTACCTATGATGTCATCAAATATCTCATGCATCCTTCTGTATGAAGACAAGATATGACGCCTCACTCCTTGCAGATCAAACGGCCGAAGTATCGGAAAATAATCCGATAAATTCGGCTTCCCAGCATCCTCCATGATTCTCCAAACAAGGTCCTTGAACTCCTGAGCCGAATTGAAATCCTGGTCGACCAGATCTATAGAGAATATAGTATTCGATACCAAGTTCAACGAAGTGGCGAAAGCGAGTTGCCCGATATCAACCGGCCTACCCAACTCACAGTGCTTTCGAATGTGAGCAATAAGTTGTCCAACTTTTTCGTGTCGAAGGTGTTGAAGTGAGTCGAGTCTCTGGTTGTTGAACATCTGGGTGTTGCATATTCTACGGCGGTTGCGCCACCGCTGGTCGCCGGGGGTCCACGCGAGTGTTCCCTCGGGGTTGGGCTGCGCACTAACGGCGTCAGGGACGGAGCGACCGGAGAAGGTTTGGTCGTGTTTGTGGAGGATTTCTTTGGCGGTTTCGGGTGAGGAAGCGACTATGGTGGTGACAGAGCCAAGGCGTAGAGTCATGAGTGGGCCGTGGAGTTTGCCAAGCTTATAGAGTGACTCATGGGGCCGTGGTCCGAGCTGTAAGAGGGAGCCAATAATAGGGAGGCCGGTCGGACCAGGTGGTAGTTTTGTGTTTGGAGATGGGTGGAGAAACCGTCGAAGATAAAGCAAGAAGAGGGGTACGCAAAACAAGAAGAGGAAGAGCTGCTCCATCACTGCATGTGTGTGGGTGGGGTGGGGTGGGGCGGGTTGCGTGGGGCGGTGGGATGTGTGGCTGGGCTTGGAAGAAGCTTGAAAAGATTATATAGGCCGTCTAGTGGGTTCATTTCTTATATATGGGCGCTGCTAAGGTCAGTCGTTCTGACCATCGCTTATGGGTCTTCGTCATATCATCTTCCACTATCAATAATTCAGAAGGCAACCGGTTAGACTTGAAATAACTAGAAGACAAAAGGAGAGAGTAGGTACTCTCATCCTACGGTAAGACAAAACAAACAACTTTATACTCTCCGTCTTTACTTTCTTCTCACTTTTTTCTTCCCTGATTTTTATTCTTTATATATCCTGTCTCCTAATCCTACCTCTATTTTGTTTCAAATAATATATCATACAATTTACATTATACAATTGGGGCACAAGTTGAACTTTCCCTCTTTCTTTTTTTTCTTTTATTTTGTCTTTTATTTTTAATCTTTTATTTTATTTTTTATTTTTAACAAGGGTATCCACAACATTGATCTTGACTAATACTTTAGGCATGTGCAATCTTCCTATTCCACACACACCAAATAATTTATTTAGTCCTTGGACCTTAAAAGAAACTGATAAAAAAAAGAAGTATAACTCACATTTTTAAAGAAAAAATTGGTTTGACAAACCTACACCCTTACAAAAATTGTGAGACATGGGTTGCAACTCAAAATAATGCCTCCAAATATAAAATTGTACTCAGATTGTGCAAGGAATAATCAAATTGTGTTAGAGATATGTTTTTATTCTCTCCAACAAATAGTTGAGTAAATACATAACTAGTTAGTGGGCAAAAATCCTATTCACAGCTGTGTGAAAATATACATATGTAATAAATTTCACAGCATCCAAAAAGATTAAAATCAACTTTACATTCAACCCTTTACAAAATGAGAGCTACTTAAGCAAAAAACTCTCTTTCTCATTAGGAACCAAAAAGTCAATTGTTGTAGTGTTGTCACTCTAAAAGTTGCACACCTGAAAAATAAAATAAAATAAAAAAATAAAACGTATATATATTTGTCAATTTTTCTAGTAGATAGTAATTAAACTCAAAGCTAAAATAAATATAGTGAATTATGGTACCCTGTCTTGCAAACATGCACCTTGAAGTGTTGTCAAAATTATCAAAAGTCATATCCCTTGAATTTGCATTTCCCTACAAGATAAAGAAACCACATTATTTTTAGTAGATATAACATAACAATATTTTTAGTAGATATATGGTAATTAAACCCAAAGCAAGAATAAGTATAGTAAACTATGGTACCCTATCTTGCAAGCACCCAAGAGTATCATGAAGATTATCACAAGTTAAAATCCTTGAATTTGCATTTCCCTATAAGATAAAGAAATCACATTAGATGACTTCTTAATTTTATTGGAAGTATAATATAGCATAACATTTCTTTTAAATGTTGAAAAATGCGGCTTTAAGACCAGTTAAAAGAGACGAACCATAATTTCCAAGGATTTTTCCATCTCACAGTTGGGAACTTCTAACCTTGATTGAACCTACAAGACATTGGAGAGGTATACTTCATAAGTAGTTAGCTAGCAAGGTAAAAAAATTCACAAAGAACATAAACATATATGATATATGACAACTATAATTCTAAACTAACATTTCTTGGTTTGTTGTTATATTTTTTCTTATTCCCCTGTTCAATTCCACGCTTCATTCTTTTAGGAGCTCCTTTTGTCTTTGACACCTTAGGGTCGAGCACCGTGATATCACACAACATATTACTATCAACATTCTCTTTACCAACATCATGGAAATCACATGGTCCACATGTTGGTTTCTTAAGGCCCTTAAGAGAATGATTTGCAATTGTAAATTGTTTCAAGGCTTCCTCCAATGCATGATTTGCAATGTTGAAGCTCTCATGAGATAGTGACCCCTCCTCAATCAACTTGGTTGCCATTCCTAGCAAGTCATTAAAACGCTGCTCTGTGGATTGAACTCCTATCGAAATATGTCTTATGGTATGTCTAGGTTTTGCATCTTTGGTCCATCTCTTTAATATGTAATGAGATGGGATGTGGAAAAAACCAAGTGATTGGAGTACAGCCATTGCATGCCTACAAAGAAACCCATTGTATTCAAAACAGCGACATAAACAACAAACCTCTTCCTTTGTTGCATCCCACACTACTTTGAATTCTTCTTTCTTTTCAAAGTCTTGAACTTTTAAAGTTATGATCATCCCATCTTCCTTTTCTTTTTGAGGATAACACCCACATGCTCCCAAAACCTCAATTTGAAACTTCTTAAAAACTTCATGCGTGTAGACGATTGACATTTGCTTTTCAAAAGGTGAAGGAGATTTTACAGCAGGTTTCTTGTGCCATGTATTAAAATCTGCATGGGCTTCCTCTTCTTGTCTATCTAGTAAAGCAACCTTATATTGTTCAACAAATTCTTTCAATGTAGTCTTCCTATTTACATATTTATCAAAAAAAGAGTTTATACTTTCTGACCTTTGAGTTGTGGACATTCCAGCAAAAAATGTATCCCTCATATAAGTAGGCACCCATTGCTTTCGATCTTCAAACAGAGACTCAACCCATTCATTCCCTTCAAGCTCAAAGATTTCAACCATATTCCACCATCTTTTCTCAAAGTCCTCCTCTGTCCATGAATTGTAGATGCATTTATTAAATACTCCCATAAAATTTTCATGTTTCTTCAATACATTACCAAGCTTTTCAAGGATCTTACTCAATATATGCCACAAACAGAAGCGATGTCGTGCATTCGGAAATACCATCGTAATGGCTGCTTTCAGGGCTTTGTCTTGATCAGTTAGTATAGCCGTTGGAGCTCTTCCACCCATTGCTCTAGTCCAGGTCTGCATTAACCAAAAAAATGTTGATGTGGTCTCATCTACAAGCAATGCACATCCAAGCAATGTGGACTGAAAATGATTATTTACTCCAATAAAAGGAGCAAAAGGCATTTTATATTTGTTTGTGATATATGTCGTATCAAACGAAACAACATCTCCAAAATTCTTGTAGTTTTCTCGACCTTTTGCATCAACCCAAAATACATTTTTCAAACGTTGTTCTTCATCTAAATCTATTGCATAAAAGAAATTTGGATTCTCTTCTTGCATGAGCATAAAATGCTCAAGCATTGCTTTAGCATCCCCTGATTCTAGTGCCAAACGCCGTTCTTTATCAAGATGATTTCTAATGTCTTTTTGTAAAAAACCAACGTTTTGATATCCACCACGTTGTTTGGCCATCGTTGCAAAAATCTTACTTGTCCCCACCCTAACAGCATGTAAGGTGTCAATGTTGTGTTTGTCGATTGAGGTAATTTTCCTATGGCATGGAAAATAATGTGCTTCATTTGGAAAAAGTTCATGATTATGTTCTTTGATAAAATTCTGAACAAACCATTTTCCACAATCTTGCCTTCTTTTCACATGCAAGGTTGCTTGACAGTCGATCTTCAAGCAAGGTCGTGGATTAATAGCATTAGATTCTCGCTTCGTCCCATACCTTGTACAAGAAAACTTAGCATCAATTAATTTGTCGGATATCTTTGATCGACGACTAGCTTTCCTTGAGACAGCAAATCCTAAAAACTTGGCATACTTCAAGTAAAATGAATATGCCTCTTCATGTGAATCAAACTCCATACCATTATAAGGCTCCAAATTTTGGTCATCCTTACTAGTTAAGCCCATTCCTAAATCATTAGCACTATCTTTAATCCCACAATCCCCTTTGTCAACATGTTCTTCACCACCCATCATATTTTCACCCACATTGGGAGTAATGTCCTCTTCACAGTTATCAAAATTTAAATCAATATTTAGCCCCATGGTCACCTAAAATAGAGAAAAAAATAAAACAAGTACATATAAAAATCCACCACATTATCATAAGTTAAAATTTCATAATTTATTCATTAACCTATGGAATCTAAATTGAAACAACCATCAACTATCAATGGTTCTAAATATTTCAAATAAATAAATAAATAAATTCAAACATTTATATGACAAAATAAAAATGAAAAAAAAAAAATTCCTACGGAATGGTGGTCTTGGAAAGACTCATTATTTCCACACACACACAGTTTTTGATGGGGGGGGTGATGGGGGGGGAGGGGAATATAAAAATTTTCTTTTACTTCTCCGTCGTCCGACAACTAGTCTAGTCCGGATCTCCAACGATTTTGTCACCTGTTTACCCTTCCTTCTCCTCTTCCTTATCCCAAAAAAAATAAAAAAGAAGAAAGCCCCTTCCTTTTTGAAGATTTTTTTTTTTTTTTTTTAATCTAAGGTTTTAATCTAGATTCTTCAATCCCTTTATAGTTTTCACTTTTCACATTAACAGAAGCTAAAGATAATTAGTAAAGATGAAATAAAAGAAAAATAACTGATCTTATTTCTTATTTTTATAAAAGAAAACCCTAATAAAGTTTGGGATAAGAAATAAAAGAATATACAGAGAGGTAGAATACCTTTAGATGTTGATGAATACGGTGTAAAATAGCTTGAAAAACTTTCCTCTCTCCCTTAATTTTTTACTTCGGTTAGATTTCTCTCTCCATTTCTCTTCACCTCCATAGCTTCACCTCCATAACTTCAGTTTCCTAGTTGTTGGCTGAACGTTTCTTTCTCCTTTCACTACAAGCTTTTAATTTATTGAAAAAATGATTATTTTAATATATTCCAGTTGTCTGATTGGCCTTTAACATTTTATATTATAAAACCGGGAATACCCGGTTGCTTTGTGTATTGTGAATAATGGAATACAGATGTCAACGTAATATGACGAAGGCCCGTAAGCGACGGTCAAATCGACTGACCTTAGCACCGCCCTTCTTATTTTAGAAGAGGAGAACTTTCATGCAACTGGGACACACGGTATCATGGTTAATTAGATTCAAACAAAATGAAATTCTCAGAATGTTTTTTGATTTTTTATTGATCGGTGACGTCAAGGCTGCATGAAGATTTGTCGTTCGTATTTATTGTGTTGCAGTTGAACTTTCAACGACACTCAAAAGCCTCGTCAGGCTGTCAGATTCAGATAAATAATGTTTCATACGGATTTTTTCTTGTTTGTTTGTCAGATTTGCCTCTGGGCTACGGCACACGGCACGCCACCATACCTTAAACGGCTGTTGTGACAAATCGAGTAATATCTCGACTGAAGCCCTCATCCGTTATCCAACTCCATTGGCTAGAGGCGCATCTATGCATGCCCATAAATTTTTTTTTTTCCCCATAGATGGATTCAAACAGGGGCGTAATTAAAATTTTTTTGTTTAGAGTTATCCCCGTTCACGAACGCACTATCATAGCATATATATATATATATATATATATATATATATATATATATATATGTGGATGATGATCAGGTAAGCACGTGCTGATATAACTTATATCAAAACCTGCATTGGAAGTTGTACCTTGTGCATTAGTGGGATGTGAGGTGTATTGAATCAATGCAAGGAATACAACTCCCAATGCATAGTGCTAATGTAACTTATATCAACACGTGCTGATGGGATCGATCATCTCTGTATCTATATATATATATATATATATATATATAGATACCTATGTATGTAATATACGTGTCAGTAAAAAAAATATATTTAGAAGTATCACTTTATCAAATTTGAGGGTATCACTTTATTAAATTAAACACATTCTAAATATTTTAAAAACATTTGAGGCTGCCATGTCCCCCAATAATATGTGTCATTAGTTCCACCCTTGGATTCAAACATTCGGTGGTGATTCCCTTTGGATTCAGCATTGATTTGAACTTTGAAGCAAAGGGCAAAGCTTCTACCATGGATTTCCCCTCACTTAGTTGTGGGTTGAATGACATGGGCGCTTGTCTATACTAGATTTGATTGACATTTTTCTTCTAAAATACAATGATCTTTTGGATAACCTTGTATACAATTAAGACTTCCCACGAATTTCGAATTACCAATATACTCTAAATACACAAAAGTATATTTATAAAATATATAAAAAGAACTCAAAACGTATAAAACAAATATGGAAATATAGGCGTTAAAAAATTTCAGTATATACAAGCTGTTCTACATCTTCTTTATCTCCACACATAACACACACACACACACACATATATATATATATAGAGTACTGATATACATAGGACCACAATTAAGGGACGAAAACATGGGACAACTGACTTGTCCGTTTCCTATAGATTAATTAGTTGATACAAAAAAAATAACTCTAAGAGAATCTCGGGTGTCCAAACCAAAAAGACTAAAACCCACCTTCCTATAAGTATCAAATACCTAACCGAAAATCATGCTCAAAATCAAAAGGCAAGAATCAACATCAACATAAAAAAGAACCAACGATCTTCATTTTGAAAATTCAAATAACAACCAAAAAAGGGGGGAAAAAATAAAAGCAAAATCAAGATAAAATCATCAAATTAAAAATCTAAATAAACTCGTTAAGCATACCTTGATACAATCAACAGTAGAAAATTAAAATAAAAAAATTATATGAAGTCAACGGCAAAAAAAAATCAAGATAAAAAACTTTGATCTAACTAGTAGGGTGAAGTTCTTGAAAAAATTACCTAGAAATTACCTAGATAATTTGGATAATTATTAAGAATTATCTATAAATTAAAGATAATTATCTTGAAAAATCAATTTAATTTCAAAATAATTATCCTTTAAAATCCAAATGATAAAAAAAAAAAAAGAAAAAAAAGAAAAAAAAAAAAGAAAAGAAAGAAAAAAGGAAGGAAGAAGAAGAAGAAGAAGCATTCAAATCCACTATCGGATCCCTCAAGAACGAGGTGAAGCCATAGTAGAAATCACACCCATCAAGCTCCTCAAACAGTGACTAGTTGTAGCATAATTCTGGAAGAGGGAAAGAAAGAGTTGATTACTCCTTTGTTGCCACGACTGACTCCTTTAATGCCATGGCCCTATAGATTTAGGTGTAGGTCTGGTGTGGGCTCTGTCATCGCCTCATGGGCTTTCTCTATGGATGGGTTTGCTATGTTCAACGGAAATAGAGAGAGAAAGAGAAAGAGAAAGAAAAGGTATCTATATATATATATAACGGAGGAATTGCTTCGTGCTGATGCCACATGTCAAGCTATGATTTTTTTTTTTTTTTTTCTTCCAAATAATATGCTGAACAGTGAACAACTATAGAAAAAGGCAAAATTTTCATTTTAGTGTCTAGTTTATAAACTAATATCAAAAAAAGATAATATATGTCAACTTGCTACAAATTAACCATATACTTACGTCAAAATAACTATCAGTTTTCTTTGTTTCATATTAAGTTAAGAAATAGTCACCAAAAAGTAATTTTCCCAAAAAGAAAGTTACTTTTAGTGACTTTTGGAAAAATTACTTTTTAATGATCAATTTCCAACTTAATATCAAATAAAGAATATTAATCTACCAACTTACTACAAATTAACTGTATATGTGCTTCAAAAGGACTACTGATTTTCCATGTTTGGTATTAAGTTGAGAAGTGATCACTGAAAGGTAAATTAACCAACTTTTCTCTTTTTTTTCTCTTCTTCTTTTTTTTTTTTTTTTTTTTTTTTTTTTTTTTTTTTTTTTTTTGCTCTTTTTCCCACGGTATAGAGTAGGTTGACACTTGGTGTACACTATATTTCTCTTTATTTTTATGTGGGATAATCGGAAAACCTACGCTGTATAATGTTCAACTCAAACTTAGTAAACTATACCATATTTATTCGTTTTCTTTATGTCTATTCATCTCCTCTCCAAAAAATTGAATGTATAAAATTATAAATAGTTATAATTAGAAAGAGAGACAAATACAGGCAATGATGATTAAAAAAGAAAACACGATATGCCAGAATATGTATTAACATATCAAAGCCCTCTTTGTTTTTATGTGGGAGAATCAAAAAACCTACACTGTACAATGTTCAAACCAAACTTAGCCGACTGTACCATATTTCTTTGTTTTCTTTATGCCTATTCATCTCCTATCCCTAAAATTGAACGTATAAAACTATAAATAGTTATAATCAGAAAGAAAGACAAATAAAGGCAATGATGATTTGAAAAAAAACAAAAAAAAACAAAAGGCGATACGTCGGAATACGTACTATATATTTTGATGTAACTATTTAATTTATTTTTGTCTATATCTTATAAATTTAATTAACATACTATATTAACAAATACATTTTACTATTTTAGAGAATAAATATTCTATTAAATTTTTAATTTTTTAATAATATTATTTTTATAGATAAATTTGTGCATCGCACGGGTTTTGATGCTAGTGTGTACAAATAAAAGAGAGGGAGAGGATTCTAGAAGGGGGTGATTTTTTTTTTTTTTTTTTGGTATGATAAAGAGAAAGAGATATGGTTTTCCAGAAAAAGGGATGGGGTTAAATAAAAATCTTATGTAGAGAGAGATCCATTCAAGGAGATTAGGGAAAGAGAGAGAGATTTCTTTTGCAAGTAGGTGGGATTGTTTGTCTCTAATGCTAGGGTAATTTTGTATTTTCCCAATTTTGGTCCACAGGCTAGTCTTAGTAATCATTTCCTGTAACGCCCATGTCATTTACTTAGGTTAATCTCACATTTAATGCATGATTTGCTTGTATATTAGTTGATTTGTCGGGTATTGTTACGCATAGGCTTTGCATGTGCATGATGTTGATGTGTTTGCGATTTCACATTTTTAGACTGCTGAAATTTGGCTGAGTGCTGGGAATAAATGAATTTTCGTAAATCTTCGTTTTTAAATATAATTTTTGGTGGTAATGGAAGTTTATAATATTATAAGACATCTGTGATTTTATGGGATTTTATTATCACATTTCGATTAGTTTCCTCATATGTTTGTGTTTGGAAAATCTGTCGGGAGACAGATTTTGTACTAAAACTTGAAAATAAGATTTTAATATACTTGGAATTTGATTTTTCTAATATTTTATTTGGATTCAAATGGGGCGTTGTTTGCTTATTTTCATTAAATAACTTAAAGTAAAAATTACTTAAATGTTTTGAATGAAAATAAGGTAATGGTCTGTGCTGTAAGAGTTTATACACATTTGCATGAATTACTGGGCTTTTTCTGCAGGGGCTGATCAATCGGCCCTTGAGCCCGATCGATCGAGGATGCCCCAGAAACGTGAATTTGCTTCTCTTAAACCCGATCAATCGGGCCCTCATCAACCCCGATCGATCGGGGTTGGTAGAATTCTGAAATTTTTTTTAAATGCGTCAAATGACACATGTGCCCCTCAGCCCTTTTTAAACCCTCCAATCACGACTTGTAACCCCTCATTTGCTGCATTTTGACATCAAGAGAGAATGAGAGAGAGAAAAGAGAAAGAGGAGAGAGAAATGGCTTGTTTGGAGAGAGAAAAATGGGCTTTTGGCTTGCATGTGCGAGTTTCTCACTCTCTCACCTCACGTTGATGCTTGGGGAAGCTTCCTATGGGTTTGATTCATCTTCTACCACGTTGGGTTTGTAGATCAAACTTGATTTGTGGAGCTTGGACCTTATTCTTGCATTTTAGGCACGGATTCAACCCTCCTAACACATTTTCTCTACGTTTGGTGCAATATATTTGAGATAGATGTAATTTTCATGGGTTTTAACCTTAGGGATGATAATGGGTTAAGATATAAGCCCATATATGTTGAATAAAAATGTATATTGGTGTTATTTATGAGTTTACATGATTTTTGGGTGTATTATCATTTATATTTTGTAATGCATGTACTGGGATCTAGTTTACATAACCTTATATTTAGGAATGTTACATTTGGGAGTATATGGGTTGATGTACTTGTTATATTTTAGTTTATTTTGAATGTATATGCTATATAAATTCTTGTTGGTCTATATTTTACATGTTTTACATAGCCCTGTTATATAATTGTAGAATAATTATATATTGTTAATTTCTGGAATAACTGACACATGTAGTGGTTTTTATGCTTTTCATGACATTCATTGGCATAAAATGTATGAAATGGATTTAATTAATTACTTGGTAAAATTATATAAAAAGGGTTATTGGATTTGAACTACTAGCAATCAAGAGACTTAGCGATGTTTTCCATTCCTTTGGTCCTGGGTACTTTCTGGTTCCAGGTAAGAACCCTTGTGTTGTCCTCTTGGAGGTGAGTTTAAATCATCCATTTCTCCGCAAAGACTCCTGCGGGAGTGGTCAGTAATTATGGATTATGTTAAATAAATATGAGTCGCATATCATTCATGACATTACATGTGTTTTAATTATATTTCAAGTATGATTTAAATTGGTTATATTATCATGCTATGGTTATTTTTATATGAAAATTATATCTACTAAGTTTTATACTCACTCCTATATTTTATAAACCCTTTTCAAATGATTTCATAGCTGGGGAGACCTTGCCTTGAGGTGTCATGCTTTGATTGGAGCAAGCTAATTGTCAGATTATTTTGGAATATTATTATGATCTTGAACAATTTTAATTTCATGGTTATGTATTAACTAAACACTTTTATATTCGGCCAATGGGCGCCAGACACGTAATAATTTATGGGTTGTAATATTTTAATTTCGTAGGTCTCTTTATATAGTTTATTTAGCATGTGATGATACCAATGATGGATGACAGGAAATTTTATTACTATTTTATACAGATTTTTATTATGGTATTGTAGACACCCCATTTTGCACCCGATGAGTTGGATTGGAAACGCCCTATGATGAGGTTAGTTCATATGCTTTGATAAACTTTGGAATTCGCCTACATGAGCCAAAAGAATTGCAGCTAAGAAATATGGTGAATTCACGAAGTTCACTGCGTACGCATTAATGAAGGTGCGTACGCATGGATTTGTGGTGCGTACGCAGTTTATGTTTCCAGAACCTTTCTTTTCGGGCCACTTGCCCTTCAGATCAGAACTCTTTCAAGGAACGTGTTGTAACATGCTTAGGAGACCTAGATTTCGGGAAAAACAGCAGAGACCCCTAATCCTACTTCCTATGCCTATATATAACCCACTAGACACCTGAAGAGGGGGGACTGGAAAATCAGAGAGAGAAGGAAAGCTATAGAACAAAAAGAGAGAGAAGGAAAGAGAGGAACAGAGAGAGAGAGAAGGAAAGCTATAGAACAAAAAGAGAGAGAAGGAAAGAGAGGAACAGAGAGAGTGTGTAGGAGGCTGCAATTCTGGAGGTTCAAGAAGGAGTAGTCCTTAAAGGAATCAGAGTGGAGAACCCTGAGGGTAATATCTGTATTCTGCATGCATAATTTACTTACTAAGCATGAAAGTTCATATTCAATAAAATAATGTGTTGCCATAAATACCATGTTAACTGCATGATATTGATTGTATGTCATCATATAGTGGACTCTTTCCATAAGAGAACTTAGGACTTTATGTATGTTTCTGCATAAGCATCATGCAATAGACTAGGGCTTAATTACATGATGATTTGCTGGTATGAAAATCTCCTGTGTTACCATAGAAGTGGTTTCAGACTTTAATCTGCAAAAGCGCACATATATGATTCCTGACCGTATACAGTGAGTTTCGAGAGATGACATAAATCGCCAATGGGTGCGTACGCAATTATTATATTGCGTACGCAGTATATTATCTACGTACGCAGTAACTAATACGGCGTACGCACGTAAAGTATTGGCAGACAGTTCTTCTTTTATTTTATTTTATTTTACTTTTCTTTCTAAAACATGATTAGCATGATTTAGGTTTAGTTTATATTCATATTTATTTTCTGCATATTTTATTTTATTAAGGATGCATGATGTAGACTGATATGTGAGTTCTGTGATTCTGCGTGAAATGCCTATTAGGTGCGTACGCATATATCATTTGTGCGTACGCACCAAGAACTGATGCGTACGCACCTTAACTCGACAGACAGTTTCTCTCTTTACTGTATTGATTATGATAGTTAACTAATTTGCATGGTCATTTCTTTATGTCTGTTTTATATCTCTTGTTTCCATCATATCATCATGATTTGCGTGCTGCTGTGGTTGAATGAGTAGGGTTGATTTTAGTTAAATATTTAGATTAATTAAAGCCATCAATCATGTGTGGGGGCCGGTTCCGACCGGGCGTGGCTGGGTGCCTAACACCTTCCCAGCTGCGTACCCTAGCTCCGAACCCGAATCTCTGGTTATGACGAGCTAGACCCTGCTAGGGTTCACTCGTTCCCATTATTGGGTGGCGACTCCTCTCCGTGTTAGTCCTTTGAGGCTAATGCGTATTCTCGAGCTACGTGGTACCGGGCGTGGCGCTCACAGGTATGTTCTATTTACGAATGGGTCATGCCAAAATTTTTATTGAAATTACAGGTTTTCTAACACGTGCCATTCACGTGCTTCCTAAATGATTTTCTTAATTAAACTGGTTTCATTAATATCGATCACGGCTTAATTAATTTGGGTCGTGACATTTCCCATATATAAATAATAAAAAGCATAATCACCGACAATAATTATATGGTAAAGTAGTGGTGTGGGAGTTACTTCCACCCACTTACTCACCACCATAAATAAATATAAAGGAGATAAATAAAATGTCATATGTAACATACATTAACCAAATAGAATGAATTGAAATAAAGACTATAAATAATGACAAATTAATTAAATTAATTTTAAATCAAATATTCTTACAACAATTACATCAACACGTCCTCATAGAACCGGACTCATCAAGGACGGAGCCACACAGAGTTTAGGTGGGGTAGTTGCCTCACCCTGACAAATTTTTTATTTAACCTTTTTACCTTTAACTTTTGTGAAATTCTAAATTCACCTCCCTTATTTATTTATTTTCTTAAAGCCCCTTACTTTTCTATCCTTATTAACCCCTTTAATCATCTAAACTAAGCCAAATTAATTGAATTATGATCAAATTGGTATCATTTAATATCGATAATCTAGCTTTGCAATTTTTTTATATAAAGTTTCTTCGATTTTTTGAAGTAGGATGAAATACTACTGACCATAGTTAGCCTTCCCTCAACTAAATTGTTCGCTTCATTTGTGGGACCCTTATGTATATATGAGTATCGATCAAGTCAGCACATGTTTATATAAGTTATATCAGCACCATGCATTGGGGGTTGTACCCCGTGCATTAGCCTAATATACCTCATAACTCGCTAATGCATAAGGTACAACCCTTAATGCAAGTGCTAATATAAGTTATATACATATAGGATGAGGAGCACGTGTTGATATAACTTATATCAACGGCCACATTAAGGGTTGTTCTTCATGCATTAATGGGTTACGAGATACATTGGGGCAATGATGCAAAGGGTACAACCCCCAATTAATGTATAGTGCTGATATAATTTATATCCACATGTACTGACCTAACCAAGATTGTATTTATTATGATCATAACCAACCATTCTCCTCATAGAGTTTTCATGTGACCATTTTCTTTTTTGCTTGAGTGTGTGCGCGCATTCATTTTTTGTAACACAAATCCAATGATTGCAAATACCTTTTTTTTATTAAAAAAAAAATCCGGAAAGATAGCTAAAAGCATTAAAGAGTTACAAAGAATCCCAACTAGGTTGGCACTCTAAGCAGTACTCACCATCATCTGCCCTCAGCTCCATATTTTATTAATTAAAAGAAAAAACTAAAGTAAATAAGAAAACATAGAAGGAGATAAGGAAATAAAAATCAAATTGTTTGGTCTTGGCGGCTTATAATGTCACAAACCAATTCACATAGAAAGAAATAAAGTAAAAAGACATTCAAAGACTCTTCAACAGTAAGAAAACTAGCTTCAAAAAAGAGCTTAAGAAAGCATAAATATAAAAGGGGGAAAGGAAGATCGAAGAAGACCCAACATATTTCTAACAAGCTTAGAAGGAGCAACACTAGAATTTGCATGCTACTAACTAAGATCAGTAAAATTGAGAGCCAAATTATCTATTTTGTTTGCAACAGAGTTACCTTCTCTGTAAATATGAGAAAAAAACCATATTCATCTTCTTAATGAAAGAAAAATAGTTTCACCATTCATTTAACTAGGGCCAAGGAGGCTTAAATGTATAATTATGCAATGAGGAAATAACAGCCGATGAATTACTTTTAATCCACAAACTATGCCAACCCTTCTCCCAAGCAAAAAAAAAACTGCAAGAATCACACTCAGAGTTCAACAAAAAATACAGACTTAATACCCAAACGAAGACTAAAAAAACCTTTTATATCTTCCAAGTTTCAAAATCATTACAATCATTTTTCTCTACTTCTGAATAAATAAGCAGATCTCAAATCTAAGTTTTTTGAGCTCGTTAATTTATTAAGGAATTACTAGCTCAACTTGACAGGTAATTTAAATAACTAAACAAACTATTTCAACTTGATCCATTCGAGATTGGCTCGATAAAGGATTCATTTAAAGTCAGCTTGTATGCTAAATGTGTCAAATTTAAGCTAAATAAGTCAAGTTCAATGTTTATTTTTTATCTTGTTAAATTAATATGTCAAGTTCAATGTTTATTTTTTTATCTTGTTAAATTAATAAGTCAAGTTTGAGCAGATGAGTCAAGTTTGAGCAGGCTCAACTCATTCACAATACTACACTTGTATTATAGAAACTGGGGCAAATTGTAAGAGGACCCCAACCACTACCCCACCTCTACTCATCAACAAGACGATTTCAATGTAGTTAGGTCATGTATCCAAGCACATGCAGAGGAGACAAAATTTAATCCTTGCTAGGCCAAAGTAGGTGTACGACTAAGATCTAACACATATTTAAATCCGACATCTACTTCTGCTGATTGTTTCTGAACGATGGAAAATATCTTCGATCAAATAGTTTGGTATGAAAATCATGTATAAATCAAATTTAAAAGTGCTCTAGTTTTCCACAATATTGGGTCTTGACCTTCCACGGCCTCTACCTGCCCCATTCTTTGTATTAATTCATGCATGCATACATAAAGATCACTACAAACTATGAACTATAAAGTACCAAGAGGACCCCAGCCCCTACCAGTCCCAATAAAAAAGGCAAAAAAAGAAAAAAAAAAAAAGAAAAGGAAAAAGAGTTCAAGACAGCGTCTGACCTTCCGATGAATGTGCGTCTTCATCCCTTGTTGCCCCACTGGGTGAGAATTATTAATGTCGAATTTATTTTTTCTGTGCATTTTTCTTCAACTCAATAGCGCATACCAGGGGTGCAGTTTTACCAGGCCTTCACCCACCCCCCTCCTCCTAGAGAAGTAGTTTTCCAAGGCCTTTCTTCTTCTAGAATGTGAATAACCCTTGTTAATTCCCGGCACCACGTGTACATATCTTAGGTCAGGTAGGTTAAACATGTCTCTCCAAAATCTAGGTTCGGAACCATGATCCATCACTACTAATATGCCGGTTGCTTACGTGTAATTTTAATCTTGATTAGTTATTAAATTTGGTCACCCACCAAATATATATATGCTTACGTGTAATTTTAATCTTGATTAGTTATTAAATTTGGTCACCCACCAAATATATATATGTTTTGTAAGTATTTGAATTATATTAGAATTAATGTTTATTGACTAGTTTGTCACAAGTGTACGTGTGGACTTTGTTTCATTTTTTTTTTTTTTTTTGGTAATGAAGTGTGTGGAGTTTATAGTAAAGTTTTCATCAAGTTAGAGAATTTTTTTTCTTTGGAGACCTGGGAAACAACCTACAGAATACAGAATAAATCTGAACATTATAAATATATATACATGGCTTACATTAAGTACAAGCATTACCTTTGACATTCCTGAGTAGCATCTGTAAAAGATTGGTTACTATTGGACTTATGGGCCACTGTCAATCTCTAATTGAGGGGAATAGACCCCTAAACCTATAAGTATTCAAAATCGCATCCACCTTGATCACCATTAAACTACAAAGACTTGTTTATATTTGAACAATTTTACTAGGAAGGACACAACTACTGTTATGGAAGTTGAAAAAAAAAGAGGAGGGTTTTTTTTCGGGGGGTAATTTAATGAAATAAGGAAAAACAAATTTTCATTAAAAAATAATACTAATAATAATAATAATAGAAGATTATAATAGGAATCATATAACAATCCACTCTTTGAAAAATTAAAAATCTCAGTTGCCCTTTTATAAAATAAATAAAAGAGTTTATCCCATTTATTTATAAATAGTTTCGTTTTTAAACACCTGTTTATAATTTTCCCAAATCTGATTGGATGTGGAAAAAGGGATTCTAACTAATCATAATCCAACTTAAGTTAGACCTTTTAGTCTGTTATAACTAAACAGGCTTAGGTTTGACTACGCTATTTATGTCGTTGGATTAATAATCAAGCAGACAACCACGATAGGAGTGGTCGGTACCAGGGCTTTTTGTACCTCATGCAACCTTCCCAGATAGCTAGGAGTTGTTGGTACTGGGCTTCTGGTGTTGAGTCAAGCTAATTACTTGATGCCTTTGGTCTTGGCTGAAACCCTTGAACTTAGTTGCCAATCAGCCTCTGTCCTGCGATAGAAACCTTTGAATTTAGCAGAAAATAGCTGCTCCGGCCAATAATATACATGGGACAAGTATTTCCTCGACCTATGAATTTAACAGAAAATGGCATTTTCGTTTGTTGATTTTGTGAGTCGATGTAGTCGTAAACACATTTAACATTCACCATCACAGAGAATAGCTGCTCCACCAATATATTTCCTTAAGCCCTTTTTCGGCATCGCATTCAGACTTTGTCTTCATTCTGTGATGGTGAATGTCTTCATCTCGTTGTTAATGGTGAGGACGAAATTTGCAATTTAGTCCCTATGGCATACACTATTTTTATAGCCAACTGAATTTTGGTCCTTTGAATTTTTCGATCTATCCAAAGCCAATTAAAGTCCTCTACCAACCGCGCCATTGAGTACTTCCATCTCATTCCACAGCCCACTTCCCCTCCAGACAATCGGGTTCCAAATCTCATTGCACGAATAGCAGCTCCAGAACTATGGATATCATTAAACACTAGCTGATGGTAGTTCCCATGGGAATCCAGGAATTGCAGGGATCGGAGGCCTGATCCGCAACACATTCCGCGGATGGATCAGAGGATTCTACTACCGTTATCTTGACCACACAACTAGTGTCCGTTTTGAGCTTTGGGCCATACGTGATGATCTAAATCTTGCATGGGAGTTGGGCTTTAGATAGGCCTCATCAAAAGCCCACGGCCCATGGGCAGCCCAAAGCTAGAAGGAAAAAGCCCGGCCCAAGCCCAAAAAGGCCTGAACCCAGCTCGAGTACCCTTGGGCTAGGCCTGGGCCTTTAGTTGAAGCCCGAAACCCGACATTATAACATTATATATAATTTTGAATATTTTCCAATTATTCAAAGAAGTATCTTTTGGTAATCACTTCTCAAATTAATACCAATACAAGTGTGTTTCCTGTTACCTTACAACAAATAGATAATATGTTATGAATATTAAACATTGAGTGGACATTGAGTGGATGTCCACACCCCCTCCACTTTGTGATAATGGGAACACCACTTCATAAGTGGGTTAGGTAATCCCATCATGAAGACCAAATGCAAACAAAGATAAAAGGGGAAGGGGAGAAAGAAGAGAGGTATTCGGAAAGAAAGAAGAGAGGTATTCGGAGAGAATGAAGGGAGGAGACTGAGACAGTGTGTCTCAAAGAGTTTTGCTGATCCTTGTATAATGTTTATACATTCAGATGGAAATCAAAGAAGATGAATGAGAAATTTATTCTCCTCATAACTTGTTCTAAATTCTTGGTTTTACAACACGTTATCAGCATGAATTGCTCAAGGAATTTGTGAGCAATATCATACTACCAGCATCTTCGTTTTTAACCAATTTGGTTGTGGTAAGTTGGTAAGTTGGTAAGTTCTAAACCAATTTGATTGTGGTAAGTTGGTATGCTCTTAACCAATTTGGTTGTGAATTGGTCTTTACTCTAAATTATATACTTGAATGGATGAATCCATCTTCTCTTCCTGAAGCAAGAGAAGATTTAAAAATAAAACTTGAAGTTTTATAAATAAATAAAAGGAGTGATAATTTATCTTCTCTTCTTGAAGTAAGAGAAAGATCTGAAAACCAGAAGTTTTCTATAAAAAAAAAAATAAAAAAAAAAAAGTTATTATTCATCTGTTCTCTTCCTGAAGCAAGAGACAAATTTCAAAACCTGAAGTTTTAGAAATAATGAATAAAGTCTCAATTTAATTGAATAAAGTGATGGTCAATGATGACCAAATTAAATTGAGTAATATATTTCTCTATTCTGTGTTATGCAACTTCTTTAGATGCTTGTAAAATTTTGGTGAAAATTCGTGGGTGCGTCTTAACTTTTGCTTTAGTTAGCATAGAAGAACACACAAAAATCTGCTCTTGTTTTACTACGAATTGACTGTCAACGTCACCTATGTTGTCAGTCAACTTCTCTCAGATTGACTGGTAACTTCACTGTGTCTGCTTAAAATATGTCATTAGGTAAATATAAAAACCTGAAGTTTTCTATTATAAGAAAGGGGTTATTATTCATATTTCTCTTCTTGAAGTAAGAGACAAATTTCAAAACCTGAAATTTTAGAAATAATGAATAAAGTCTCAATTTAATTGAATAAAGTGATGGTCAATGATGACCAAATTAAATTGAGTAATATATTTCTCTATTCTGTGTTATGCAACTTCTTTAGATGCTTGTAAAATTTTGGTGAAAATTCATGGGTGCGTCTTAACTTTTGCTTTACTTAGCATAGAAGAACACACAAAAATCTGCTCTTGTTTTACTACGAATTGACTGTCAACGTCACCTCTGTTATCAGTCAACTTCTCTCAGATTTACTGGTAACTTCACTGTGTTAGCTTAAAGTATGTCATTTTATGATAAAAACCACCAGAAGTGGAATAATGGAATACCAAACCACCAACCACAAGCTAGAAGTAGAACAATGAAATATCAAACCACCAGAAGTGGAATGAATATATTTGGTGTGGAAAAATAAAATACCAAACCACTAGAAGTGGAATGACACTGAAGAAATAAGCATTGGTTTATAGAATAAACCTACGAGATAAGTGTTTTAAGTAAATACTTGGTTGAGGTTTTGTGTGTTATATTGTGTTAACAGTACGAACCCATTTTACCATTTAATTCATAACTTTAGTTCTAGTTATGATTTTGAGATGAAACGAATTGGATTTTGTCACTGACTTGTTGGGCTAACATCCTACCAATTTTCGTGTCATTGGGTGACCATTTGATATTTTTTGCGTAATTATTTCGTGGTACACCTGAATCTGGGATTTCTGCTAGACAGCACTAACTTAATATTGAAAAATATTTTTGAATGGGTTTTGCTAGGTATTTCTCTACCAAATTTTGAGGTTACAAAATACATTTGATATACTTTTAAGTGATATAAACCCCAAAGCCCATTTCTTTTTAGATTGAACATATAAAAATTCATTTATACGCATCACAAATTGTTTTCACTAAAATTTCAGATTTGGTCATTGTACTTGGAGCAGATTACAGATTTTTTGCTACTTATTAGTAGCATTTTGAGAATTAGAGAGACCAACTGGAGATTGTCTCTGCAGCCCATTAAGAATCCTAACCCCATTTTGGCATGCGTTAGTTTAATTAAAGACACTCCCAATAGTGCCAATTGCCTAAGCAAACCTTGAAGAATTGATGAAAGGCTATCTATTAATTCTATTCTGCCATTGGAGAAGTACTAGTGCTTTGGGTAAGTTACTCTAACCTTGGTAAAGATACCTTGGCATATGTATCAATATGGAATTATTTTCGCTATCATATTAAAAAAAAAAAAAAAATGGTCATAAAGCTTTACAAAACAAGTAAATTGGTTTTACTTACTACGTGATAACAATCAATTTTGATTTATGAGTTTGAAATTATTTGTTGGCCAATTTTTTTATTATTATCAAAACCATTTCATCATTAAATTTGATGACCATTGAAATTAAATATTTGTGACCATAATTCTTTTGATATTTGATTCTTTTGAAAATGATCGATTTATTGCAAAATCTTATATAGATAAATATTTTCAAGATACCAAAATGTGACAATACACTGAACAGAGTGGCAAGATTGTGAAAATATTTTAATAATTCTTGCCTTGTAAGTACTATTGTAGGTGTACTAATTACTTCACGTCTATATCTAGTGAATATATGTTCCCCTATATACTCACCTGAAAACAAGCATAATTTATAAACTAGTATACGGGAAATCAAATATGAATTGCAATATGATATTGCAGATCTAATTTCAAGATGATTGTTAAAAATATATGTCTGGAAGACAGTGCTATAACTCATTTAGATGTTTCAGACTTCTTTGAAGAGCCTAATGGAAAATTTGACCATTTAATTGGTGATGGAAATGTCCACATCAATTAACGTTATTACCTTTTTCTATTTTCTTATTATCAATAAGAATGTTATTTCATATGCATTTTATTTTCATATTTTATCTATTTGTCTATTTATTTTTAGACTCAAATTTATATATTTTCATGAAAAGGTATGGATCTTGATAATGAATTATTCAATTCCGAGATGACTGGTGGAGATATATGTCTAGCAGACAGTGCCACAACGCACACTATCCTTCGAGATAAAAGATATTTTTTCGACATTATATTAAATGAAATTAATGTCAATACAATATCAGGTCCTGCGAACCTGATCGATGGCTCCGGAAGAGCCACAATCATGTTACTTGGTGGAACAAACTTACATATCAACGACGCTTTATATTCAATCAGATCCAGAAGAAATCTGCTAAGTTTTAAAGATATACATCGTAATGGATATCATATTGAAACTGCATGTGAACGTAATGTAGAATATCTCTGCATTACTTCAATTATTTCAGGCCAGAAGCTTGTATTAGAGAAACTTCCTACTTTCTCTTCGGGGTTGTATTATACAACTATAAGCACAATTGAAACACATGTGATAGCGCACCAGAAATGCTCTAAGATAAAGATTTTTATACTTTAACATAATCACAATGATGGTAAGGGATGGTAATCACAGTATGGTAAGAATTCACACACCCAAACTCACAAAGTGATGTTTTTACAACAAGATTTGCAGATTGTCATTTTGATGAAACACAGTTCCCGTCGTTAGGAGGAGGAAATCCACTAATAGAAGAACGACGTGAACTTTCTTGGAATGTACCATCTTTGTCCCATCTTGATCCACATACTGCTCAATGTGAAACTGAAGTACAGAGGATCACTCATCTTCAGAAGATTGCTAATCAAATGCCAGATGCATTTATCGACGCAGCAAAAATAACTAAGTCCTATATACCGGCTGCAAACACACCAGCAAAGATCAATGTACCAATTGGTAAGTCTACTATTATTGCAGCAAATGAATCATCTACTACACGCCTGAAGCGTGGTAGACCCTTGGGTTCAAAAGATTTAGTTCCCCAGAAGAGGAAAATAAAAGGGCAACAAAATAAAGAAAATAGTACTCCGGAAGAGGCTATTGAACAAGAAATAAATATTCCCACAAATTCTGATTTAATAACTCCTGAAGAGGAAAATGTCCCTGAAGAGACAGAAAACAATAAAGAGGCATATGTACATGGAAATTTCCATAAATTATACATGTATAAAAGAATTGTGGGATCGCTCAGAAGTGGTTATTAATGAATCATCTATTGGTACACCAGCAAAGATTAATGTACCAATTGGTAAGTCTACTATTATTGCAGCAAATGAATCATCTACTACACGCCTGAAGCGTGGTAGACCCTTGGGTTCAAAAGATTTAGTTCCCCAGAAAAGGAAAATAAAAGGGCAACAAAATATAGAAAATAGTACTCCGGAAGAGGCTATTGAACAAGAAATAAATATTCCCACAAATTCTGATTTAATAACTCCTGAAGAGGAAAATGTCCCTGAAGAGACAGAAAACAAGAAAGAGGCATATGTACATGGAAATGAAGAAATTTCCATAAATTATACATGTACAAAAGAATTGTGGGATCGCTCAGAAGTAGTTATTAATGATGTATTTTCTTTCACAGTAGCTACTAAAATTTCGAAAGATGATAATGATCTCGAACCACGCACTATAGACGAATGTCACAGTAGACCTGATTGGTTAAAGTGGAAAGAAGCAATCCAAGCAGAATTGGATTCGCTAGAAAAACGTAAAGTATTTGAACCTGTAGTCCTAACACCCAATGATGTGAAACCCGTGGGTTACAAATGGGTGTTTGTAAGAAAGCGTAATGATAAAAATGAGATCGTCAGATATAAAGCTCGTTTAGTAGCACAAGGTTTCCTGTAAAAACCTGGGATTGATTATGAAGAAACATATTCACCTTTAATGGATGCCATTACATTTTGATATTTAATTAGTCTGTCAGTCTCAGAAGGACTTGACATGCGTCTTATGGACGTAGTTACTGCATATTTATATGGAAAGTTAGATGCAGATATATATATGAAGATCCCTGAAGGATTCAAATTGCCTGAAGCAAATACATCACAACCACGAAATATGTACTCAATTAAACTAAGACGATCCTTGTATGGATTAAAACAATCTGGAAGAATGTGGTATAATCGTCTCAGTGAGTACTTAGTTAAAGAAAGATATATTAATAATCCTATATGCCCTTGTGTATTTATAAAGAAATCAGAATCTGGATTCGCCATCATTGCAGTCTATGTTGATGATATAAATTTAATTGGGACTCCTGAAGAGCTTATGAAAGTTGCTGAATATTTGAAAAAAGAATTTGAGATGAAAGGTTTAGGGAGAACAAAATATTGTCTCGGCCTGCAGATCGAGCATAAATCAAATGGAATTCTTATCCATCAATCAGCTTATACCGAAAAGGTATTGAAACGTTTTAATATGGATAAAGCGCATCCACTAAGTTCTCCCATGGTGGTTCGATCTCTTGATATTAAGAAAGATCCATTTCGCCTCAAAGAAGATAATGAAATGCTACTTGGTCCTGAAGTACCATATCTTAGTGCAATAGGTGCTTTGTTATATTTAGCACAATGCACTAGGCCTGGTATAGCATTTTCAGTCAACTTATTAGCAAGATTCAGTTCTGCTCCAACTCGACGACACTGGAATGGTATTAAACATATTTTACGCTACCTTCGTGGAACTACAGATATGGGTTTGTTTTACTCAAAGGAATTAGCCCATGGTCCTTGTTTAGAAGGATATGCAGATTTTGGATACCTTTCTGATCCTCACAAAGCTCGCTCACAAACAGGGTATGTATTTACATGTGGCAATATAGCGATCTCTTGGCGATCTACAAAGCAGACTTTAATTGCTACATCTTCTAATCACTCTGAGATACTTGCACTCCATGAAGCAAGTCGTGAATGTGTATGGTTAAGATCTGTAGTCCATCACATTCGAGACACATGTGGGTTACCTCTGATTAAAGGTATGCCAACAACAATTTATGAAGATAATGCTGTATGTATTGCACAAATTCAAGGAGGGTACATCAAAGGTGATAGAACCAAACACATTTCACCAAAGTTCTTCTACACTCATGAACTCCAGCAAAGGCATGAAATTGATGTGAAGCAAATACGTTCCACTGATAATCTTGCAGATTTATTCACCAAGGCCTTACCATCGTCAACATTCAAGAAATTGATATATGGCATTGGAATGCGTTGGGTTTGCGATCAGTTAAGTTGATACTTATCTTCTTATCAGGGGGAGTATTCATTTTTGGACATATGCACGCTGTACTCTTTTTCCTTCGCCTAGGTTTTGTCCCATTGGGTTTTCCTGGCAAGGTTTTAATGAGGCAGTTTCTTTAGTGTGTCCAACACCACTCTAAGATTTACAAAAATGTTGTACTTTTTTTCCTTCACTAGTTTTTTCCCACTAGGTTTTTCTAGTAAGGTTTTTAACGAGGCACATTATCTTAGTGTGGTGGACATCCAAGGGGGAGTGTTATGAATATTAAACATTGAGTGGACATTGAGTGGATGTCCACACCCCCTCCACTTTGTGATAATGGGAACACCACTTCATAAGTGGGTTAGGTAATCCCATCATGAGGACCAAATGCAAACAAAGATAAAAGGGGAAGGGGAGAAAGAAGAGAAGTAGGTATTCAGAAAGAAAGAAGAGAGGTATTCGGAAAGAAAGAAGAAGGTATTCGGAGAGAATGAAGGGAGGAGACTGAGACAGTGTGTCTCAAAGAGTTTTGCTGATCCTTGTATAATGTTTATACATTCAGATGGAAATCAAAGAAGATGAATGAGAAATTTATTCTCCTCATAACTTGTTCTAAATTCTTGGTTTTACAACATAATCAACATAATACAAAGTAACTACTAATGTTCCCTGTTTTGGTATTATGATGGGAAATGGTCACCAAACGGTAATTTTTCACTTTTTTTCTTTTGTTACAACACTACCAATAGGTTAAATTTGCTTAGGCCCGAAACCCGAAGCCCGAGCCCATGGGTTGGGCCTAGGCTTCATAATTTCCTTCGTGGCCGAACGAGATGAATAGTGTAGGCCCGAAGAGCCTAGCTCGAGGCCCGGCCAAGCCCGATAAAAAAGCCTAAGCTCGGCCCGATGCCAAGGTCTAGCTTTAGACAAGGGGATTGGATCCCCTCCAGTCCACTAGTGTCCAGTTGGGTCCAGTTAACAGCTCTCAATAGCCCACCCAAATCTAGGGGTTCTTGATAGGCCACGTCACCTAGCAAACGCATTCTCACGTTTTTGTCTTACTAGCACTATCGTTCCGTCACTTCAACAACAATGCAATAGGAAGACACAAAAGTTCAGTCCCATTCCTTATTTGCTTTCCTATCAATTTGGTAAATTAATCCTTCTCCTTTTGAATTTCTTTCTACCCAAATGTGAGGGGGGAAAAAAAAAAAACAGATCCATATTGGTATAGGTTCTGCTTTGAACTAGATTTTGATGTATTCAACGAGAAAGATTGGTTCAAATCTCTTTGAACAAAACTTGAATCCCTTCCTATAATGAGGTATGTGGAGATTTGCAATACAAAGCAAATGAATTGAATCTCGTCGCATTTCATGTGAATTGAATAATCTTTGTATTGAGAGCTCATAATTGTTTCTGTTTTTTTTCCCCCTCAAAGTAATCAGTTTATGTACACTTGTATTGAATTGTGTTTGATTTTAAAAAAGGTTAGATTATTAAGATAGCTTTTGCTATGCATTAAAGGTGTTCGATAAATTGTTGTAACAGAAAATCTTATTTATTTATTATTTTTTTATGGTTTCTTTTAGCACCTTCAATTCCCTAACGCTTTCTTACTATGAAATATGAATTCACTTCGTTTTGATTATGTCTTAGAAATTTTGTCATTGTAGGTTCCAATGGGTGTGGAGGTTCCATTTGATCATTTGAACAGTGTTCAACTGGATATTAGCTACTTCTTTGCATAAAAATAAATAAATAAATTTCTTTGGTGTCATATTTTACAAGTCAGTACATATATTGCAAAATCAATATATCATTTCTCTTAGTTTTGGGGTAATTCTATGATACCCACAACGTTTTTAGGGTACCACACCCACTTACCATTTGAAATGATTCACTTATCATTTGAAGTGACCCACTTACCATTTAGTAATCACTTACCACTTGAATTGGCCCACTTACTATTTCAAGTGACCTTATGGGTATGGTACCCAATTTTTTGTAAGAGTACCATAGAATTGGCCTTAGTTTTGAATCAGCTAAAAAAAATTCTCTCTAGTTTTGATTTCTGGTTATACATGTTTGGTAGTTACTATTGGTGTTTATTAATGAAATTATTATACCTAGAGTAACCATAAGCAAAATATCTTTGATTGTCTTTCTCATATCCCAAGTCCTTTGTGCTCCGTGATTGTAGCTACTATCTTTTGATTCTAAGGACACAAAATTATGAAACTGGTAAAAATGGCACCAACATGGCTTCAAAGTTGATTGTGATAGATCTTGTTGGAGAGAAAAGTGTATATGACAATGCATGTTGGGGAAAAGCAATTTGTATGGATCAAATAAGACACTATTTTGGTAAGCACTATTGAGGTAAAGCTTGGGGTCTAGACATTGATCTTGTTGGCAATCCTTCAATAGAAGCTCCAAAGAGTTTAGTGTCTCATTTTCATGTGTAAATACACAATTGTAAACCACCAACAAAAACTGGAAAGGCATTTTCAGTGTACATGTATCAATGTATCAAGTTTGATGTGTAGATCAAGGCATCATTTCTTCACAACCAGTTCTAGTTTCCTTTCGAGGTTTTTTCACGAGCACATCTCGTTTATGTTTCCTTCGAATACCTTTTTTAAAACAAATAAATCTCCTACTTGTTATTACACTAGTTTCTTTATTCTTGTTCACATATTCTCGTCAAATTCTAACCCAATTTCTTTAGCATACTCATTATACCATGTGTATGCATGGCCCTCAGTATCAAACTGCTTATTCAAAGAAGGACTAGGTTGTGCTATGTCAAGATTATTGTCCATATCCTTATTACATAGTGTGTGCGTAACATTGCTATTATTAGTAGTCATTATAGCCACCAAAGTAACCTGCAATATACATAAAATTTCAATTTATGTGAGTATATGGTGTTTTAATAGTCCAACATTTTAAAGCATTTATAACCATAAAAAGAAAGGAGATGATAACATAGTGATGCGATGTAACAAGGACTAGGCTAGGCTGGAAACAATCCCATAGATGCTAAACTTTAGTTCGTAACCTGCTACAATGCTCTAAAACATACATTCTTATTTCTTTATGAGGTATCAAAACTTTTAAATATTAACTCAATACCTATCCTTCAAACTTGATATGAATTTTTCAAATAAGTTGGCTCTAGCATTTGATCGAACACTTTCAGTGCACAATAAAGCTTCCACCATAGTACATAATATTAACTATCCTAAATCAAACACAATCCAACACAAGTTCAAGTAACCTAAAACTTTACATAATCTCCACTAAGTTTGCAAAATATTCTATGAAAAAGAAAAATTTGAGAACTTCCACATTTTCATCTTTTTAACATTCAAATAAAATCAATACATTTTTAGGTCCCTTCAAGATTGTTTGTGTGGGGTATCTTTCATTTATCGTCCAAGGGAAGGGAATTCGGTGGCGGACCATCTTGCGAAATCTGGTATTGGCAGAGATATGCCATTTTTTTCATGGTTTTAGGTTTGGTGGTGTGTAAAAGTATATTGTTCCAGGAGGGTTTGGTGTCTTGGTTGGCTTGAGGGGTTGTTTTAGGGTGGTGTTTGGTATCTTTGCCTACTGTTTTGATGGATGTTTTCTTTTGTGATTGGGTGGTGTCTAGTTTGAGGGTCTTTTCTTCAGTATCTTGCTGAGTTGTTTCCATTTGTATAGATCTTGTTTGTGGTTGGATGTATGTGTTAGTTCATGTTTTTTGAGGCTTGTTGGGTGATATATGGGTGGACTTTGTGATATTGTATCCTTCCTTAATATATCAATAAAGTTTTATTTTGCCGATAAAAAAAAAAAAAAAAAAATACATAGGCAACTAGACTAATCCACAAACCTGAATATGGGAAAAGAATGAAAGTTTGATTTGATGAACTGTGAACCAATTTTCGTCGCCAAAGACTCCCAAATCCAACTGAGGGCGAAAGCTTAAATCAATATAGACACGAGCTTGTAGAAATTTGGGTAGAATTGTATTCATGGCTCCAAAAAAGTGACTTGTAAAGCTCCAACAATGGAAGAGATTTTGCAGAGCTCCAAGAATGGAAGAAATCGATGCAGAGAATAAGGAAAGAGCCTGAATTTTTGGAAGGAGTCCTGTGTCTTCCTTATTGCGATAACGTTAAAGTGACGGAACGTAGGGCTGGTAAGAGAGAAACGTGAGAATGAGTTTGCTAGGTGATGTGGCCTATCAAGAACCTTTGATTTAGGTGGGCTGTTTAGAGCCGTCAACTAGACCCACCCTTGGCATCTAACAATTCTCAATTATCGCAGGTCCCTCTCCTTCAACGTGATTTGTCAGTGCACATTCAACACGTCTGCAGGAAACAAATAAATGTGTACGAGTTTTTTTGCTCGAACAGGCGTATCTTCAACTATAACTAGTTTTGTTACACTTAATGTTCCCCTAATAATCTTGTAGCTCTTTTGCTCTAGGACACAATTAGTATGGCAATTCCCCGCGTAACCATGTACTATGTGTAATGACTTGAATTTTTGAAGAATGATTAATATTAAAAACATGTTCAATTTCTATAAGTTCCATAAGAAGTAAAACATTCTACGAATGAAACAAAATATTGTATAACTACAGAAACGTAATGATGGTTAACCCCCACAAAATATAGTAAATAAAACATAATTTTACAAATTCTCAAGTATACACCTCAAATAAAATTTCATTCCACGATTAATAACAATTGATCTATATATAAATCGTATCTACTATAACAATCCAATAATATTATCATCATATATACATCAATCACCCTTAAGATTGAACTCAACATATACATTCAAATGAACATCGTTTACTATACAAAAATTAAATCCCCTACCTCAAATAAATGAATATAAAGATCTCTCTCTAATCCTCATTTCTTTCTCTAATGCTCCTATTCTTGGTTTGAATATGTAGAATTTGGAGAATATTAATGGATATTTATAATGTGTAAAGGTAATGAATCATGACTCAATTGCATAATACAAGTTTGTCATGCAACTAAGACAGCACAATACAATGACACATGTCTCATCATGCAATTAAGATAGCACATTGAATGACACGTTTTCTATGCAAACACTCCTCTTCTTAGATCGTCACCTATCACTCTGATGCAAAGTTTATCTCCCACCATTTGCCACCTTACCATTTCATGCAAAGTCTTAACTTAAAATTATGACACCTCACAAATAAAATTGCCATATTAATTCTAATTTTGACACTTCATACAATCCATGCAAGCCTCACACAAAATTTCCAAATCGCATAATTACAATGTTAACAATAATAATAATATTAAATCTCTATATTAAATAAATTTTATGATTTGCAATTTCAACTCTAACAAAATTAACATATGTTAATTATATGGGTGTTACACTATGACTTAATATAAATAAAGCTTCCCTTATTCACCCAAAAAAAAAAAAAAAAAAGACTTGTGGGAGAACTATGTTTGGATGTGGAGGAAAAAAAATAAAAATAAAACTTGAGAAACGACTAGTATTGTAATATCCCTACTCTTATATATTTTAGTTATTTACATTGGTTTTGGGTAAATTAACGACTGGTTTTGATTATTAATTCATCATTAAATAAATTAAATTATTTTGCTTTGACTTGTGTTAAGTCTATGCTCATCTTTTTTTTCTTTTTTTTTTTTCCATTTTCCTTTTTCTAGACGGGTCAATTCCAAAGTTTGGTAACGTGTTCAGAATTTTATTTTATTATACTTAATCATGACTTGATAATTCCGAGTCGTGACATGTAAAAGTTGGGGTTGCAATCGAAACGTGGTGAAAGTCTGTGAGAATGGGTGAACACTTTCTTGAATTTTTTTGTACTCTTATTCTTCTTCTTGGTAATGCATTCTGATCATTATTACCATGGATTTGAGCATAAACTGAACCACGTACTTACGTATTGTATGATTGTTCTTTATCAATTTCTTTAGGGGAAATTATAGATTAACACTTCCAACTTTAATCCATTTTCACTTTGCACACCTTTCTTTGCTTTTTTTTTTTAATTTTTTTTTTTTCAAATACTTTGATTATTTGCCTTTCCATTAGTCAGACGTTAGGTTTTTGGACAGAATGTGGCCTTATATGTGACCCACCCATAGTACAAAAAATCCCCTTTTTTTTTTCTTTTTTTTTTTTTTCTTTTATGAAATTCACTTTTAGCTTTACATCAAACCATCAAACATACATTTTTCCTGATGGATTATAAGGTCGGTAATGCAAAGTCAAAATGAGTATTTTCATCAAATAGGGGTATTTTTATGGGTGGGTCATGTGTAACGCATGTGAACAAGCATTTTGTGTCCAAAAACCTAATGTCTGACTAATGGAAGGATGATTAAAAATCATAATAATAGTAAAAATAATAAAGAATCGACCAGTGCCTTGCAAATTTGGAACAAGCCAACTGGTTAATGGCCAGTGAAGGGGTCAACTTGTAACTTCCCCATTTTTTTTTTTTAATTTCTCCTTTTGAGTATGAGTATTATATTGCTTCTCTCGTGATGGCTACCAATTTGACCCTTTGGATGTAACTTCTGCAACACTATATTGGACAGATTCGTGGATTTCTATGATCTGTGAGCTTAATTAGTTTTAGACGATGGCATTACCGCAAGTGGTGAGCTTTCAAAAGATCAACCATTGCCTTGCAAATTTGGAACAAGCCAACATAAGGCAGAAACAAGGTTGGGTGAGATAGCTAATTAGCACTGCTATGCTTGTTGAGGTTGGAAAATCTATGCTAAGCTGGTGACAAGCAATTTCATGTGTAAAGGGTATCATGCACTATCAATATATCATCTAAACAAGGACGTTAGGCCTCGTCTATATTTCGATTTATCCTATTTTTCCAAGGGGTGTTTAGTCGGCATCAAGACAAATGGAATGAAATGAGATTACAGGGGTGAACCACGGCGAGGAAAGGAAAAGAGATTGAGTATAGGAGAGATAGAATCATAAGTTTCTTAAGAACCTCATTCCAATTACCACGGCCGGATTGGATTGAGGATATCAAGAGGCCGGCTTATTATTCCACCTCTCATGCATGGGCTCTTCTCTTCTTTCCTCTCTCTTATAGTGGTGGCTCACCACTTTATTCAATTCCACTTACCTGCGATTCCAACCAAACAAACTAAACCTCAATCTATCCAAATGAGACAAGAATAATCAAGCTCAACTTGGGCCATTATAATTATAATAGCCTAGCTAGGTTTGACTATGCCCATTTATATCATCAGGCCACTCTCATGAACAATCAGATATTTAGGCGAACTCAATTAAAAGTGGGAGACTGTTTTCATTTATTTTCCATTGCTGTCATTATAAGAATATTTTTATTTGTTTATTGGATGAAACTGATGTTCATTAATTTCTTGTTATGTTTAGTGGTATTCGTAAGTAAGCACAAACAATATATTTGCACGTTGGTAGTTGCATGAGATTGCAACGATAATTCAAGTTGGTACATGCTATGTTACCCTAGCAAAAAATTGGGTATCAAACCTACAAGGTTATTTTAAATGGTAAGTAGATCATTTCAAGGTTCAAATGGTAAATTGGCCATTTGAAATAGTAAGTTAATCACTTCAAATGATAAATAGGTCATTTCAAATGATAAGTGAATCACTTCAAATGGGGAGTATGATGCTTTGAAAACCTTGTAGGCACTATAAAATTTACCCTTTAAAGTTCTATAACAATCTGGAAGATTTTTTAATCTTCTGACAATATTAAAATATATAAAATATTGTGGTCCATGCCAAGAGTTTGATCGCTTATAATGAAGCTAGTGTTGCAACAAATCAAGCAACAAGACACTGGTAAAGTTACAAGCGTAAAATCAAGCTACAAAAGAACTAGCTCTGGCAAAGTCTTTATTATCTCAAAAACACAAACGTGGCTACATCCTGACCCTTTATTCCATAACGGGGATAGCAAGAAGGGGAACAGTCTTCTTCAAAGTGACTCCGAATTGCTCCGTCATGTCAATATTCTCCGGATTGGTTCCTTTTGGGAGCTTCCAATTGAATGGGTGGATAATGGAAGCTAACATTAGAGAGATCATTCTAACAGCAAGTGCCATGCCTGGGCAAATCCGTCGGCCAGCGCCAAATGGTATAAACTCGAAATCCTGGCCCCTGAAATCTATCTTGGAGCCTAAGAACCTTTCAGGCGAGAATAACAGAGGATCCTCCCAATACTTTGGATCTCTAGCAATAGCCCATGCATTCACTAGCACTTGACTGTCCTTTGGTATGGTGAAACCACACACTTCTACGTCGTTTTGGGCCTTAAAAGGTAAGAGGAGGGGACCGGCCGGGTGGAGTCGCATGGTCTCTTTCACAACTGCCTGAAGATATGGGAGCCGATGAATGTCTGATTCCTTTACTGATTGTTCGGTACCGATGGTTTCAACAAGTTCTTTGCGTGCCTTTTGCAGTGCGTTGGGATTGCGAAGAAGTTCTGTCATTGCCCATTCAGTTGTTATGGAAGATGTATCGCCTCCGGCATAGAATAACTCCTGCAATTATGTATCGTTAAACATGCATATATAGAGATCAAAACAAGCAAAAATTCAATTAAATAATCTAAATCTACCCAAAAAGTGATTGATATATATATGGAAAAAAGATAGCCTATTTCCAAATCATAACTATATATTTGAATATCAATAGAAAATTATTCCATCCATCCCCAAATGGAAGTGGATTTGGTGTATTTAATCATTTTAAATGCACCATGAAGTTACCATGCGATAAGCGACATGTGAAGAGAGTTGAAATTGGAGACAAGCATTTCATGCCCAACCAATCTCAACTCTCTCCACGTGTCACTCATCGCACAGGTAACTTCAGACTAAATGTACCAAATCCAAATCCAGCATTACCCATTCTAGTTAGGGTTGGAAATGTTCATTGGGTGTGGCGGCGCTAGGTGTTCCTTGTTGTACTGAATTTCTATTGTATTCAAAAAAATCTTCTTTGCCCATCAAAGCCAAAAAAAAAAAAAAAAAAGAAAGAAAGAGTCGGCCATATATGGAGTCACTATAAGATTAGTATATCTAATCGGGGTTCGAAGTCATGCGACTCTTTCCTAGTGTGGCCAGCACTATGTAGGTGTATGATCATGCTTTGAGCTCATGCATACCTTACGGAAATGCAAAAAACATGAGTTTCCCTTACCAGAATCAAAGACTTGATTTTTTGGTGGTTGAAATTCGATCCATCTTCTTCGCACTGATCAAGGAGAACATCCAAGAAATCACCTTTCCTGCTCGTCTTATCGAGCGCTCTAGATTCCATCCTTTTATCAACGATGTCATCAATGATCTCATGAAGCCTTCTATATGCAGGTTGGATATGACGCCTCACTCCTTGCAGATCAAACCGCCGAAGCATGGGAAAATAATCCGATATATTGGGCTTGCCAGCATCCTCCATAATCCTCCAAACAAGGTCCTTGAACTCCTGAGCGGACTCAAACTTCTGATCAACAATGTCAATGGAGAGTATAGTATTGGAAATCAAGTTCAGCGACGTGGCAAAGACCAGTCGCCCAATGTCAACCGGATCACCCGAAACGCACCGCCTTTTTATATGGGCAACAAGTTGTTGGACTTTTTCGCATCGAAGGTGCTGAAGTGAGTCAAGTCTGTGGTTGCTGAACATCTGGGTGTTGCATATCCTGCGGAGGTTGCGCCACCGCTGGTCTCCGGGGATCCACGCCAGCGTTCCTTCACGATTGGGCATTGCGTTGATGACGTCAGGGATGGTGCGGTTAGAGAAGGATTGGTCGTGTTTGTGGAGGATTTGTTTGGCCATTTCGGGGGAGGAAGCGACCACGGTGGTGATGGAGCCGAGGCGTAGAGCCATGAGTGGGCCGTGGATTTTGGCTAACTTGGAGAGTGACTCATGGGGTTGTGAGCCGAGTTCAAGGAGGGAGCCGATGATGGGGAGGCCGGTTGGACCGGGTGGTAGTTTTGTGGTTTGAGATGGCTGCAGGAACCGTCGAATATAGAACAAGAAGATTGGCAAGCAAAACAAGAAAAGCAAGAGTAATTGGTCCATCTGTGTGTGTTGTGTGTGTGTGAGTGTGTTTGTGGCGTGGGGCCAGAAGCTGGTAAACTCTGATGAGGTTGTAGTAGGTTAGATGCTCATGTCTAGCTTTGCAAATTTGATTTTCATATATGCAAACTCGTATCTCTGTGGTGGGATTTTCATGCAATATATCACTCAGGTCATTCGTGTCTGGCTATAGAAGCTCGGACAGATTATATATAGCCACGGCCTAATGGGCCCATTCACGTGCTGATACTTTAAGTCCCGTTTTTTATTAGAAAAATTCCACTCCATTCGTTTTTTACCACTTTATATATTAAAATTATATAGGTAAAAGCAATCACATGAGATATAGTATAAAATAAGAAGAAGGTACCACATATGGATAAGTAAGAGAAGGTAAATGAATTAGATGGGTAAAATAACATAATCTTTTTGATTGCATGTAACGGGATAATTGATCCACTTTTCCACTGCCTGGCAGTGGTTGTATCTCTCCTCCTCTAAATGCTAATGGTAAGAATGTAGGAGTCAAAATATGACCAATCATTCAAAATATGTTACGTAAAAGAGCTGCATTATCTTGATTCATTTTATTTAGCTAAAATAAAATCTTATATGGTGTAGTTATACTTTTAAGACTCAAAAACACAATTGATTTTAAATTAAGTTAGTTTCTTGTAACGTGTAATGCGTCTGCCATGGGATTTTATTTTGGATAAATAATATGGAATCCAACAGCATTTTTCCTAGAAAAATGTAGGTTCTTTTACTGCTTGGCTCATTAGAAGAAAAAGAAATACTCCATTATATATATTTGTTTTTAATTAACTATCCCTTTGAAAAAACACGGTTTTTTAGGTCACCCATTTAAATACTCTCACATTTTTAATATTTTAATTTTATCCTTAAATTACAAAACATTGGAAAATGATAAAACACTTATGAGAAAAGGTATTTTATTTAGAAAATCAATAAAAAAAAATAATAATCATTGACATTTTGAATGGGATAATAATTTTGAAGCATTTCAAAAAAAAAAAAAAGGAAAGAAAGGCAATTAAAATGGAACAAAGAGAGCAATAATAATAATAATAATAATAATAAATTGACTTTTCAACGTGTGGTGTGACCAACAGATATCACTTGGACAGTGTGATAACTTTAATGCTGATTTGTAGGTGACACTAAAAATTTGGAAAAATTATACTTTGCCCTCACAATCTTTTGGTCGAAATCATTTTTCACCCCTCATTTATAAAATCTTACAAATACCCTCCCAAACTACTGGAAAATGACATTTTTCATCAAACTGTTAAGCTGCCATAATAAATTTAACAAAAAGAGTCATGTGCAATGCACATGATATAAGATCAACACATTTTATACCCAAAATACCCTTTTATAAGGGTTCACGTGCTATCCCTCACCCTCACACACTCATTTTCTCTCTCTACCCATACAAATCAAATTTCTCATCTCTTCCTTCAACCTCACACCCACCTACTGATATTTTCTCTCTCTCCTGTGCAAATTCTTGAACCACATCTATAGCAGCGGAAGATCGACAAGGACGAAGGCATCCGCTTAAAGATCGTGATGATTGTGATGACAGTGCAACTGTGAAGTCATTGAGACAAACAGATGAAAAAGCAAAGAAGTGCTCTCGAATCTTTCTTGGGAAGCCTTTTATATAGGCTGGAAGTAGCACGGTGGGAAAACACGATGAGTATTTATGTCATTTTGCTTCTCTACCCATAAGGGCATTATTGTCATTTCATTCATTCTGTTAACGCCATTAGCCCATAATCGTCTTCCAGTATTCGAAGAGGGTATTTGTAGGATTTTGTAAATAAGAGGTAAAAGGTGATTTCGGCCCAAAAATTGAGGGGACAAAGTGTAATTTTTCCTAAAAATTGTATTTTATTCCTATGGTCCTCAAACGAATTGGAGGTCTAAACAAATTCTGGACGAAATGTAAATACGGTGGTATGATCACTGATCACATGGCCAGCTAGCATTGGGGATGTTCTGTCAAACAACTCGGCCATTTGAACATCCCAAATGGGCTCTTTTTCTTTTTTTTTTAATTTTTTGTCCCTGACAATTGGCAATGGGCAACCATGTACGCTTTAGTCTCTTAATATTACACCATGGCCCCAAGAACTAATTAATTCTTTGCTCCCCACTGACTCGAGAGTCATAAAGATCTGGGAGTAAGTTAGGTCGCTGCTGGGCAGCTACATACAGTTAATTTTGTTCCAATAATGCAATGCAAGTTGATCGAATTAAATTTGGTAGGTCCAAGAGCAAAGCTAATCCTTGCATGAAATTTATCAAATTCCATGGACCATAAAAATCCATTTAAGTAGATTGTTTCGAGGCATTAGATGATTAATTTTATCAAATCAAGTTTATTATTAATTAATTAGTACTAGCTCTCCATGTAACTAAAAAGACCAAATTAATGATGGGTAGTTGGTACAAATCCAATCTTTTTGTCCAGCTTCATGTTGATATGCAAGAGCACCTAATGAAAGGTGGAATTGTTCGTAAGTCAAGTCCTTGTTTTATTCAAACAAGCTGCAAGTGCTCATCGATCTTGTAAAAACAGCGGTCAGATAGCAATGTGCTGATATAAATTATATAAATACTCACATTGAGGTCGTATCCTGTGCATTGATGGATTATGGAATACATTGAGTCAATGAATAGGATACAACCCTTAATACATGATACTGAAAGAACTTACATTAACATATCCCTACAGGATCAAGATAAAGAGAGAATCTTGTAATCCGTCCAGGGATTAACACTCCACTTTTGTTTATTTCTTTTGCCATTTTTCAAGGCTCTGATGCATAGAACGAAAACAGGTCTTTCCCGACCTCATCCTCTTCTAAAATGTGAATCTTCACGCAGCCACATGCATAGCTCAGCGACGGGGACATTTCAATTCTAAAATATTAGTTTGTGATTAATTAATGGTCCGCCATTTGTATCTGTGATTTTTGTATTTATTAATTATATTTTTTTGTAAGTATTATCAAGACGTCATGTATATAATAGTGGTCGCGTGATATTTCCCTCTCCCCATATTATCCATAGCAAAAAATAAAATAAAAAATCAAGCATATAAGTTTTGTATGCATGTATTTGTAGAGGTAGCTTTCGAGTAAATGCTTATTGATGGATTATTATTATTATTATAAATGTGTAATTTATATTATCGTTGACATAAAGTTTTGAGAGCAGTATCAGATGCCGGAGCACGAGTTTTTCAAGATATGTTTAATTATAAGATTCACTAAAATTAGAAGTTTGAGATCCTCTATTGCCTCAAGAGTTAGATACGGGATTCTATATATAACACTTCAAATATCTTTAATATTTAAATGGAACCTAGATTGAGGGTTTTCATGTAAATGTGGATTTCATGTGGGTCTCATCGCTTGTGAGACCTTATGAAAATTGAATAATTATTGTGTATTTTTACATAGTATTAAATGAAAAAAAAAAAAAAAATTCACCTTGAATGAGTGGATAAAAAGTCTCACACTAACTAGATATGGGTTTGTGTGTAGGTATTTAAAATACCATCATATCCTCAAAGGTTAAGCCCTTTCAAGGTGTGTATTTCGATTCTGCCTTGGTCCTACCTCTTGGTCTATGTGTGTGTAACTGTGTATTAACTTAGAAACAAAAATCACCGTTATAATTGATATTATAAGATCAGTTTTTGGAATTTAGAAAATATAATCCTTCTCAATCTTTTCATTCAAAAGAATAGATTTGTGCCCTTTGATCGATAGTATAAAATACACTAAAATTGGTTTACTTTTAGAGAATCAATTACATTATCCATATCAATTAAATTACCATTTTTAGCCTCTTTTTTTGCTTTTTCTTCAGAGTGTTGGAAGATGGCATAATCTATTCTTTGTCTTTTTGCTAGAGCAATTCTATAGCTGGCGTGTACATATATGTCTACCGCCCTTCTTTGACCTCTGCCCAGATTAGTTCGATACTCCACTAGAGTGTTGCTATTTGACTACGTAAAACAAGCTTTGGTAAAGAATAAAGTATTTATCCCTCCCTCGACATTTGCATCAATTTTGAGCCAAAGAAATGAAATGAGGGACGCTTCACCGCTCAACTCTTGCCAATTGTCTTGAGAAGATAGAAAATATGTCCTGATTTCCATGAAAAATGGGATTGTGACCTGCAGGGGGATAGGAATATAGGATATCTTAACCTTAAATGCAGGCTAGCGCGCTAGCTAGGGTCAAATGTCTATGCAACGTAATTGCATGCGGTGATTAAGTTTGGAATTCAATTAATTAAACTGGCATGGGTTATCTATCTATCTCTGAAGCTTTGAATTTTCAACCACTCATCCTCAGTTAAATTCATGCAGCCTAAGCGTGTTAAAGGCCGCAATAATATTATATGAATTAAATGCCCTATTTGGCAGGGAACCTTATATACCACGTATTTTCATTTACATATCTTATATATTAAAGTGAAAAGACTACGTCTGACCACAAACAAAAAACAAAAATTAAAAAGGCTAAGTGAGAGTCACACAAATGCTTTTTTTCTTATTGTCGGCTTAATTATATGAATAAGAGTATGATCGCACATGAAAGAAACTTTGAAATAGTCAATTGATCGAGATCACATACAAGGGAATTATACAGTAGTCAATGAGCTTTAAAACAAAACAACCAAAAATAAAAAAACCCTAACCAACCCTCAAGCAGCCATCACTCAAATCACCACCATCCATTACTCAATGTGCATACATGTATGTATATACCTACAATGTACAAAAGCAAACAAAACAAATTTGACAAAAAAAAGGGGGGGGGGAGGGGAGGATGATAGAGATTGTTGGCTCGATCCTCACCAAAAAAAAAATGGTGGTGAGCACGAAGACCTTGTGAGAAGGAAGAGCTCTTCTTAGAGATAGACCTTTTCGATGTCAGGAATGTTTGGATGGGTAAGACGGAATTCATAGGGCATATATAATTGCAATCATTTCTTCAAATATCCTTATATGGTTTTATCATATGAAACTTCAAAAATGCCGAGAAGATGTGAATTTCCATTCTCACTCCATAAAATGCTAGGCATGTGTACAGTTTAAATTAACTGGCCTTTTAATTTTGGTTCTAGTCTCCTATCATTGTGATGATTTGGATTGCTCTACCATTTATTTAAGGAGATTAAGCTGCCAATACTTCATTAAAGACAGTAAGGCTTTGCTATGGGATTGAAGAAAAGAGAAAATTTGCCCTTAATAGTGATTTCATTTAATGGTTATTAATTGTTGTGTGTGAAAAGCAAATTAAAAATAGTGGTTGAAAATTATTATTATTATTATTATTATTATTTTCCCAAACGATAGGAAAACACTCACACCCACACAATCACTCACGCGGAGTCAAAATCATGATCTCCTCAAACCTTAAATAAAAGCACCCTAACTTAAATTATCAAAGGCATGCAACAATAATAGTCTGTGTGGATGGCGTCTCACACGGCCGTTAGAAGAATTGTCTGGTTAAACTTCGACATGAGTAAGCCCTGGGATACTCCTAAGGCTACATTTCGTACATGGGAATGGAGGAATCCTCATTCCATTTATTAGTCAAAAAGAGTGGACCATTTGGTTAGCCAAAGAAAAGGAATCCATATTCCCTCAAAGCTCACTATTCCTTCTTTTGATGGAATAAGCATTCCTTTTCAAAACAAAAGAATGTTCATTCCTTCCCTCAAAGTGAAGCAATAATGACTGTGGGACCCATTCATCTCTCTTTTTACTCCTCTTTCCTTTCTTGATTGCCACACTCCAATGGGACCCAGCTTTTTTTTTTTTTTTTGGTTAATTACAATTTAATACCATCAACTATAGGGTGAGTTTCAATCCAGGCCACAAACTATACAATGACTCGATTTTGAGACAATTTTAATTTTAATGCTTCAATGTGGGACAACCATTAACGTCTGTCAGTAAACTTAACGGGGGGGCTCATGTGGCCGCACATGCATACTAAGTTGGATCCTATGTGGCACCTGACCTACTTATTCACACCCCAAAAATATACCATCCTATGTGACATCTTACCGTCAAAACGATGTAGTTTTGAGGGTCTTCTATGTTAAACCCATTCCACCCATCTTCCCACAGCACCCAACTCTCCGACGAACTCCATTTTTTCCAGCCTTATCAATCTTCTGTTGGGAATCGAACTAGAAGGAAAACAAAGTGCATAATGAATTAATAAACAAAACTTTTCCTAATTGATTCCTTAACCCATGAATCCAATTATGCTTAAACACAAACAAAACTCTTACTAGAAGAAGGTAGAATTACTAACAGTTTGATTTGTCTTCTCTCTTTTTGCTCCAAGCTTTGATTCTGAACACCAGTGAATGAGCAGTCCAAGTGTACTGCCTCCAACGGTAGCCACACCTAGCTAAAGCTTCAAGTCCTTTCTTCTTTCTTCCTTGTTCTTGCTAGAGGTAGAGAAGAGAAGAGAAAGAAAGAGAGGCTAGTGAATTTCGGCCAGCTCTTGAGAGTCTCAAATTGTGGTCAAGTTATGATGTCACACATCATCAGAGGCTTTATATAGCCTCCAAGTAGGGCCGGCCATAAGGAGGACTTCTATCCCTTTTAGGTTTTATGTAATTCCTCCTAATTACACAATAACCCCTCTAGTTTATATCCTATACAAACTTGTCTCTTAAGAACTATTCTTTTATTAACTTATACCATTTCTCTCATAGACTTTAAAACTCTCATAGCATGATCAGTGTGTGACCCATTGGGTTCACATCATCAAGTAGTAGGTATATCACAAGTTGTGCACAATGAAACTCTTTCCATTTAGGGTTTAATTGGAACTCCTTCCAATTCCCTAATTGATTATAACTCTCTTATATCAATTAGGGCTTCTATTAACCATAAGTAACACCTAGCATATGGCTCATGTTGTGTTCCTTAATGAGGTAAATAGTTATCTTACAAAGAACCCTTCTGTTATAATTTATAGGTTACAATTACATCCTTCCATCCACACAATGTCTCCAATTGAACTAATAGGACATAGAAGTCTGTCAAGTCTTTAGTTCAATTACTTTATATTCAATAATAAATATCAACTCAATAATGAACTTATGGAAACTCCTTTCCATATTCATTCTACTATAGGCCCATGGATTTAATGAGTTATATCACTGAATGATATATGAAACATTCTCTCTCTTTTTCCTAAGAGTGATGGATTCCTTATTGATCACTCACATGCCTTCACACACATAGCAGTAGGGCCAATGAACACCCTTGCAGACTCCTAGAAGGATCTGCACTTAGTGTTATCGAACTTCTAGAACTATATGCATAAGACAACTATGGTGTCTTAGGTTTAAGGATTACTTGTACCACTATAACAATGAGAAACTGATTGGCAGGCAGGTTAAAACTCCATTCAGTTTATCTTATATCTTTGGTCACATTCAGTGTACCCATTCTTATAATAGGCAGCCACTTGTTAGTTGTAATGTCTCCACACAAATAGTTTGAGACTAGTTATCCTCCTATAGAGTCAACCTAATAGGTGCTAGTCCTATGGTTCATTATTGTCCATCATAGTGAACCTTCAACTAGGAATGCTTTAGGAGTTTAATACAGAAATATATTTACAGTCTCAAAATTACAACCCTTTGTAATTTCATATTTTCAACTCTAACTCTATGGACATATTATGTAAATATAGATGATGCATATATAAGTATAGATGATGCATATAAACATAATAGAATAAGCCCTTTTATTAAATCAATAATAAATGTGACATATATAAATGAAATCAAATAATTATTCCTAATTCCTAAACAATCATCTCTATGATTGGCTCTAGGGTATAATCCTAACATCTTCATCACTCCAAACACATGAAAAAAAAATTAAAAAATTCTTTAACTAAAATAAAAACAACCTTTTGGAAAAACAAGGAATAAAACAACAAAATCCTCATCTTCAAGCTCCATACAAAATGGTTCATCAACGAACACCTCCTCCCCTCACCCCTCACCTTCCCTCCCTCCACCTAAGACTATTAGATCTTGAGCAATTTCAACCATCATCCTCAAATCAAACCTCTACATCACCACCCCACTCGCTCACCATGACATCACCACCAACCTCATAGTGAAAAAAAAACCCAAACATATGAAAATATGCACTGATGCTGGAAAACCCATCACGCCATTGATGAGGATAATGAAGCTTCTGTGTGGGTAGGTTCTCATTCGGGCTTATGTGGGTGGGCAATCAACCTCCCCATTTGCGTAAGTCCTCATTTGGGCTCATTAATTTGGATTGGTTGTGCAATGCTTGTCACAACCCAAATTAATTAAGTTGTGATCAATCGTAATAAAACAAACTTTATTTCAATAAATCATTTGATAAAAGAGGATGATAGGTGTCAAAATCTCTAAAAAAAAAAATTTCCTTTTGTCGGACATGACACATCCATAGATAGGACATACCATCATAAACCTGTTACAAAAATTTATTCCATAAAAATTTCCATGTCATCCATAAGTATGGTATCATCCCATGCATTGCATTCCCACATATACGCAATCATAAATAATTAAAATTACATCCTTAATTACATTTACACTGACCCAAAAGACAACCAAATAAATACATATTCCTTCCCATGAAAATACATCAATAAATAACATAATGAAATTTCCATTAAGAGCATCTTCCACCTATGATAGCATATACCAATCCCTAAATTATCTAAAAAACATTTAAAATAATAGGCATGAGTCCGACAACTCAGTAGATACAATTTAACATAATAAACTAAAGTAATGATATAAATAAAACCAATTTTATCATTTAAAACAAAATATACTAACCAAGTATATTACAAATCCAAAATAAGTTATAATCCATAACTTAAAGTAAATAATGCATGTAACCCATGTCCATTTAATCAATTCCATTAATTACCCAATTCCATTAATTACCCAGTTTCCCCACAAAAGGGCCATCGCGCGCGGAATAGAGGAATCACAACCAACCTCTAAAAGACAACACAGCAAGACATCCCTACCTGGGACTGCAGTAGGCCTCATTCCCAAGACAATACAGCACGACATCCCTACCTAGGACCGCAGTAGCTTGGATTCAGGACAACACGAAGTAGCCCAGGACTAGAGGATAGGAAAACATGGCATAATATCCCTTTCCTTTGGGACCGCAGTAGTCCTAGCTCCAATAGCCCTCAACATTACCAAGTTGATTATTAAGTCTATTTATGCATGGTTATACCCAACATGCAACATAATAAACCATAAAAATGATTTTTGACCATAATCATCTCCAAAATATACCATATAAACCACAGTGGAAAATAATCACATAATTACACCAAATAATGATAACAACATAAATACCCAATTATGATTTCAACCTTGAAAATCATACGTTCAAAATATTAATTACTCACATAGAGATAACCATAAAATTCCTATATTTATAATTCCCCAAACGCATAAAATAACCCAAATTTCTCAATAAACATAATTCCCAATTTATATCATCAATTACCCAAAGTTCTATTTCAAGATTTATTCCATAAATCATCTATACACATATTATAAATTCCAAGAATAACAATCCTATGATAATATATATACCATATATATTATCATGTCAATAGTTTAAACCTATGTAAATTACACCTACCACAACCAAATGTGTGAAAAATACAATCTTGTGTGTCGTGGGTGTGAAATCCAAACCCTAGAATACACATGCAAGCTCCCAATCCAAACCTTAACTTCCAAATGACTTAGTTGATGAAGAGAATGGAGATTCCAACTCCAAGATGCAACCAAACCTCACAAATTGCATGAATAAACATAAGATATGAGAATATGATGACTAAAACCCAGAAGAAATGCAAACCCTAGCATTATACATGAGAAATTACCTCTCAAATGCAACATAAAGACTACCCATACTTCCAAAGTGTAGCCATGAGTGATTGAGGAGTCGATCTACTCCACAAAAATGCATGCAAAGGCCTCACTCTATCGGTTAAGAAATGGGTGAGAAACCCTCTAGAAGTTGGGTTTTAAAGGAAACATAAGGGAGAAGTAAAATGGTCTTTATACCCCATAAAAATTTTGTCTTATAGCAGAAATTCTGTGTTATAGTCAACTATAATGAGTTATAATCGACTAAAACTCCCCAATGAACAGTACTGCGACATTTTGTTTGTTATAGTCAACTATCAGTTATTATAGTCGACTATAACACCCAACAGGGATAAAAAGAGATATTCTATTTATTATAGTCAACTATAACACTCAGCATGCACAATAAAGAGGTTCGTAGCTCACTAAAACATACCTTAACACAATCAAACAAAGAACCCTCAATCACAAAAATTCAATCATAACATCCTAACATCATATACATGTATTACCTATACAAGTTGTCATCCAATAAATCATGGGATTAACTATGTTAATCATAAATTAAACCCTTAATACCTTATTTAAAATTACAAGTGTTACAATGTTTGAGAAAATGTCTAAGTTTGCTTTAACAATCTTCAATTATTAGACCACCAAGAACTGGGTGACCAGCAGGCATAGTTATTAAACTCGGACCAAACATTGACTTGATCTAAAGGTCAGGTCACTAGTTCAACCGTCAGGTCACCGGTTGAACTGGTTATATAATTAAAAAAATAATAATAATTGAAAATAGGACAAATAAATGAAAAGTGTATGTTTAGATATTAAATAGTATGTATTGTGAGTTATGACACAACAACTACACATGGTTTAATGGTTAAGAACCTCTTTAGTCAGTTAGACATCCTTGTTTCAATTTCCAGTGACAGCAAAAACCAAGTGTAATTTTTCACACGTTTACAAGTCAACTAGTATTGAACTGGTCCAACCAGATTGGTTTGGAAAAAAACCACCAGTTTAAGGCAGTCCAAGTCGGTTTATTCTGGTCAGCTTGCATTTCTGATCCAATAATAAAACCGAACCGATTAGGGGTCTGGTTCACCGGTCGAATCGCCCGGTTCGGTCCAGGTTTAATAACTATGCCAGTGGGGCTCATGTTTAGAGAAAAGAGAGATGAGGATTTTCACTTCTTAGATTTGCTGGTTCTTAATTGTTTTGCCTTCTCTCCTGTTACAAATCTGAGATAGGAAATTTGATGTGCTAAATTGTGGTGTGTAATGGAAGATGACCAGATTGGGGGCTTTGAGGTTGTGATAGCGTTCGATTCTCATACACAATAAGGGTTTGCTAATTTGATATCGAATTTCTTGATATTGTTTAGGGTGAGGGTTAGTTGGTACGACGGTGAGAGAATCACGAAAGGGGTTTAGATTTGGGGGTTTGGATTTAACCATCATCAGCTTCATCTTTATCGAAATTGACACCCCACCCAAACCCTAGAATATTCCTTCACTTTTTTTTCCCCTTCTTATATTAGGATGATGAGGAATAATTATGCCGAAAAATATGAAGTTGGCTGAAAAATAGAGTTGGCCGAAGATTTGAGTGGTGTGGGAAGATAAGTGGCGTGTGTTTGTAATAAAAGACCCTCAAAACTATGTTGTTTTGAGGGTAAAATGCCATATAGGATTGTGTCTTGGGTGTGAATAAGGAAACTGGATCTTCTACCATTGTATAGCAGGAGTAGAACTTCCATGTAACTGTGATATGGCTAGGTGGTATCACAAACCAATGAGGTTCAAGCAGAATGGGAATGTCAATATACTTGTTGGTCCTACTTCCCCACTTTGCTTGAACCTTTTTGGCTTATGATACCACCTGGCCATATCACAATTACATGGAAGTTTTTGCCTGTATGGCAAAGGCAATTGTGTCTTGCTCCTTACAATGGAACGCCACGTAGTAAAGATGTAGATCCAACAGACCACCTGCCTTTATTTTTATTTTTATTTTTTTGGGAAAATTACACTTTTCCCACCTCATCTTTAGGCCAAAATCACTTTTCCCCCCTCATCTACAAAATCCTACAAATAACCCCCCAAATTATTGAAAATTAACACTTTTCACCAAACCGTTAACCTGCCGTGAGAAAGTTAACAGTAAGCATCATGTGCAATGCATGTGATATAGGGTTTGCCCATTTGTTACCGAAAATGCCCTTCTAAGGGCTCATATACTGTCCATCACCCTTACTCATTTTCTATCTCTATAAATTAGTCAACAAGGGTTCCACAAGGTGGGGCCTACTGTGGTGAGTCAAACAGTCAAAGGTAGGACCCATCAGGTCAACCTAAAGTCTTTAAAAGCATGGGAACACAATCGGTGCACATGAGTGCACCCATACTGAATCAAAACACCATTCATCCTCTACCTTGGGACAGGTTGCCCCATTTGCAACTTGCTCAAATGCTCAACTTCTCTCTAAGATATCTCATTCGTTTCTTAACAAAATTTAGTGATTCAAAATCCATTTTAAAGATCTCTTGAAGCTCTACAAGATTATGTAAATGGTTCATGAAGAATCATTACAAAAGATATAGGTTTTGAGGCTCAAAGTTTCGGGTTTTAATAACCCAAAAATTTGTAAATTTTCAAAACAAAAAGTAATGACCATTTTTCTTCAAAACCGACATCATTGTGTTCTTAAACCCCCAAAACCTAAAGTTTGGTCATAAATATTACATGATATTTAGGAAAAATAAAAGAATATTAATGCTTCCAAATTTCGGTTCATGCATTGAATATATATATATATATAAATATATACTACCTACACAGCAAAATGCAAAAAGGAAGAATTACATCAAGCTTAGGAGCTCCATGTTAAAATGAGTGAGATTGCTAGCCGAAAACTTCTTGAAGTAGAGCCTAATCATGGAGCCCTTTATGTTTTGCTATCTAACACACTTACTAATTGTGAGCGCCGTATCCTGAACCATGCCGGCTCGGGGGTAGTACGCCACTAATCACAGATGATTAGAACGGAGAAGGAATCGCCACCCGATTTGGTTTCAGGAACCAATCGACCCTAGGAAGGGTCTAACTTACCATAACCAGAGATTGTTTGGGTTCGGAGTTAGGGTATGCGGACGGGAAGGTGTTAGGCACCCATCTACGCCCGGCCGAGGCCAGCCCCCACATTTATTTATTGGCTTTAAAAAGGGCTTAATTAGGCTCAACCATATTCAATTAATTCAATGATTTAATTCAAATGTTGGCACATAATGATGAAGGAAATAAAGAATGAGGACAAAACATAGTAAATAAGTATGTATACAGAAAACAGAGGCATTAGGGAACTCAAGTCGAACTGACACTGCCTGCAAAACAAAAGAAGGATTAAACTTCAAAAATAGGGGTCATATGTGATGACCTGAATTATTTATATATATAGAGGGATCATTAGCTGAACCCACCACTTGCATTTGCTTCAGATATATATATATATGTATAGAGGGATCATTAGCCGCACCCATAGCCGCACCCACCACTTGCGTTTTCTTTGGATATATATATATATATGTATAGAGGAATCATTAGCTGCACCTACCACTGGCATCTGCTTTGGTTATATTTATATGTATAGAGGGATCGAGACAGAGAGTTAGAGAAAGAGCAACAGAGAGAGAGAAATTGAGGAAGAACAGAGGAGAAAAAAACAGAGTGGTCTGGTAGAGGTTTTTGGCTGAGTTCGTGGAGCTCTCTTAGTGAGGTAAAATCCTCACCTCCTCTATCGTTGATTTCATATATAAATATCACGTACTGTGTATATATATATATGTATATGCAATTTTATTTTCTTATGTTATTCTTAGAAAGGATGATTATATTTTATGTTTTTGGGACCAAGGAACACCATGGTAGTGTCAAATTTTAGAGAAATTGACTGTAGGTTGAAGTTTTAGAAATTTTAGAATTTTGGATCATGAAAACCCGAAACTTTAGGCTTAAAAACGAATATGATTTTATAGGATTCTGAATGAACAATTTATAGTCGCACGTAGTACTCCGCATGAGCTTCGATTCGACACTTGAATCACTGAAAACGGTTAAGAAACAAGAGAGATATTAATCGTCGAAGTTGGCCCGTTGAACACACGGTGTAACCCGGTTACACAATTCAACCCGCGGGAGGTTGAAGATGTCCCCATAGGTCTATGATCCTGTGTGGGTGCATCTGTGTACCTTACCGTGTTCTCACGCATTTAAAAGCCATACGATAATCATATGAACCCCAAATTTGACCGTTGGACTCGTCTTGGAGGGCCCTACCATGTGGGACCCTTAGTTGATCATTTTGACCAAGTTTGACTGTAGTTTGACTTTTTGGCCAAATTAATATTTATTAAAAATTCCAGAAAATATCAGAAAATTCCAAAAATTACAGAAAATTCCCAGAAATTATAGAGAGTGTTTTAAAAATTATTTTGATGATTTTGGGACCATAGTTTACTGTTAGAAGGCCAATAGTAATTTTTGAGTGCGTTATATTTATTTTTAAATTTACCTAAAGATTACGTATGCATAATTATCAGATTTTATCGGTCCTCGGGAGGACCCTAGGGAGCATTAACGCTGCATTCGCATTGTCAGTGTCTATCACGTGGTTTTGGGTTGGTATTGCTCGCAATTGAGGAGGAAATGTGGCTTCTTTACATTTAATATGGTGTTGTTCTATAAATGTGATTTTAAATGCTTTAATGATATTTTTGGATTTTCCCACTGATTTATAACCAAATATTTTTATTACTTGTTCAAAATTTAGGGAATCCTTCAATATATCATTTGATACGACTGTTTTATATTGTTCCTTAAAGATACATGGTTATATACTCGTTTAAATGTTATTGTGAAATATCTGTTAAATGTATGGAATTTTCATGATACTTGGATCTTGGAAAAATGCTTTATAAATGTTGTTTACTTGGAAATGCTTTAGAAATGTTACTGAAATTCTAGAAATTTATCAAACATGTTTATGGATACTTTTGGACACTCGGATATTTATTTGAATGATGGAAAATGTTTTGGATATATGGACCTTGGGTCTTGGTATGCATCAAACGGGTGGGGGCATCACAATGAAGTGGTGTCCTGCGTTGAGAATACTCCGCGAATAGCAAGCAGGGTAAAGTGCCCTTGGGTGAAAGACCCTGAAGCCCTCGAGGAAGAACGCCGCGTAGGTGTTGGTTATTTTCTTGCTTGGCTGAGCCGGGGGTTGACGTGACGACGTAACCTGTGATTAGCGACGGTTGATGCATGGTTTGATCCCATAGTCTTGGGAATTGGAGATACTATGAGAATTTTGGGAAATTAACTCAAAACCCACATAAAGTATTGATTTGTGACTGATATTTGATTTTGAGTAATTAAATAATTTTAATTCATATACCATGTATCTGCACATATATTAATTGCATAGAATCCACACATATTTCCTATTGGGCTTTGCAGCTCATCCTATTATTATTTCAGATGATCAGGTGATGAGTGAGGGTTTGCCGATGGCGGATGCCTAGTGGCATAATCTGAGGTTGGAACTTGAAGGTGGCATACTAACATAGTCATGGATGAGGATAGATGCACGTGCATTACATAGAGACTATGTTATTTTGATGTATGGACATTTCTATTATTATTATTGTTATTACCATTATTACTTAATGAACCTTGAATAGTTTGAATCCAACCTATGTGCCAGGGATGTTGGCATTATTTTGGGACCATATATTATTATGGGCATGATGTGTGAGCATAATATTTCATATTAATTATTTGGGTATTATTGATGAGCTGGCACCATTATTATTAAAAATATTATAAAAAAAAAAATACACGTGGATTTGACTAAGTCTTCCGCAACTTTTATACTCTGACTTATCCACGTGTACACCTTTTTACTTTGACTTTTATCCACGTGTCGACTCTCCGAGTCGGGGCGTGACAATGCACGTACGTGCATGCTCAATAAATCAGCTTAACACTTACCATGCTCTGCTCGAATGAATCTGTGACTCGGATATATATAGGAAATTGGCTTGAATGTGACTCAAAGGTAATAAAAATGACCTAAATTTAAATGATGAAAGAATGAAAGCAAATATTGATGAGGATGTGCACGCAATAAATGATGCTTGTATGCGCAGGCCTAAATCATGCGAGTTGAATATCGGAATTGATGGACAAATATGATTACATGATTCTTCCTATCCTTTATCCTGAACAATATTTAGAATCTTGAATATCATATGCGAGGGATGAATAGATGCTAAAACGAATATGAATGCCCACCATTAAATGAAAGGGATGCGGAAGATGTTATGCACATTTCATACAATTAATAATGATGCTAAATCACAAAGAAATGGAATAAAGGATTGAAAATCGTTACCCTCAGGTACGAGCAACAGCGATTACTCCACAAACTCGCCTTTCGGACTTGCTGCAGTCATAACTATGAGTTTTTGGATCTTTCGAGGTAGAGGCTGGGTGCAAAAGTTGGATCCCTTCTCTTGGTTGAAAGTGGGGTATATATAGGGAGGTATTTCATTAGGGTTTCTCAGCCGCCATCAAGCAGCTGTCAACGCAGGGGTTTCACAAGGAAAGAAACGATTTGGGGGGGGAAAAGCTGAAAATTTCAAAAATAAAGGGCATGATCGTACGTGCATGGAAGATGCACGTACGTGCATGATCCATGCTCATACAATCATGGAGTATCAAAAAACCAGGTTGCATGATCGTACGTGCATGGAAGATGTATGTACGTGCATGAACCATACTCATATGATCATGGGGTATCAAAAACTATCAAAAAGCCACATTGTGCCTACATGGGTCCTTCGGGCTCGCTTGTGGTAGTTCATCTGCTGCTGCCCTTCATCATTGGACTTAAAGGTGGTCCAAAATGTCAGGCAGGTACAAAATTGGGTGTCAACACTAATGCAAACCAGTGAAAAGAAGCTAGAAGAGTGAGGAACCTGATGGAAGATAGCCTGTACTCTCAAATATAGTTATTATCCTGCAACCGTGAATGTATGGAGTCCAGAAGATGAAAAGCCAAAGAAAAGTTGCTCTAGAAGCTTCCTTGGGAAGCTTTAAAATAGCTTGATAATGCGCATGGGAGAAATAAAGCGAGGCATTTATGTCATTTTGCATTTTTAGCCATAAAAATCTAAAGGGTATTATTGTCATTTCATTCATTCCATTAACGGCGTCAATCCATAATCAATTTCCAATAGTTTAGTGGGTTATTTGTAGGATTTTGTAGATGAGGGATGAAAAGTGATTCCGACCTAAAGATGAGGGGGACAAAGTGTAATTTTCCCTTCTTTTTTTTTTTTTTAACACTTGTAGTCCTCAAACGATGACATTCTAAAATTCTTAAAAAAAAGGGTTAACAAAAAGAGATAAAGAAATCACCAGTCCTCCCTCATCGAACACCTCCCTCGCCGAAAAAGCTTGTTTGTCTGATCAAATGCCGCCGTCACCTATTTTGCTGTTCACCCCTTCGATAACCATTACGTCCACCACTTTAAGGATTCCCATTGCAGAAGACATAAAAATTATGGAATTTAATGCTCCAGGCGAATTCGGTTGTTGGGGTTATAATAGAGGAAGACATGGCAATAGCGAAAAGGTGTTAGATCCGTGATGCTAATGCAAATGTAATCATTGGTGGTGATCTTCTCCAATGATTTCTTGAACCCAGTAAAGTAATTAATGGATTTGTTATAGTTTTGAACCTAATTGAGTTGGGGTGTTGTGGGTCTTATAATTGGGGAGCTTAGGGTTTTGTTCAAAAGGGTATATTTGGAGCCATGAATGGGTTTATTAAGACTTAAAGTTTTGAACCAAGTCAAGTGGAAGAGGAGTTTTGGAGAATAGCATCGTAGAAGGGGCTACCGGAGGACGTTGGAGAAAGAAAAAAGGAGAGAAGAGGGAAACGGTGTTAGGAAGAGGAAGACAGCACTTTGTTTGCTTTTTTTTTTTCTTTTCTTTTTTTTCAATTATTTCAAAATGATACCGTTTATAGAATAGTTTTGCAAGATAATAAGAAAACCGTTGGATCTCTCTTTAAACAACGTGGCGCGCCGTAATAAAAAGTATTGTAAGATTGCCTTTGCCATGGTGTGGCAAAGGATCCACTTCCATGAATAAGTAGGTCAAGTGTCACATAAGATCCACCTCAGTATGCACGTGCGGCGACGTGAGCCCTCCATTAATTTTACTGACCGACGTCAATGGTTGTCCCACATTGAAGCATAAAAATTAAAATTATCTCAAAATCGAGTCAATGTCTAGTTTGTGGCCTAGATTGAAACTCACCCTAAAGTTGATGGTACTATCACACCCTATTTTTGCCACTATAGCTAGGGTTTGTCATTTTATGTGTCTTTTTATTTTATTTTTTAGTCTAGTCTTTTGCATTGAGTTTCTAGGGTCTTGAGGATAATGTGTATGAATTTTGGTTCGATTTGGAGTTGATCTTAAGGGTTAATAAGAAATTTTGCGACTTAAGAGGCATAATCGTCTTTTAGGTCACAAACTTTCCGTTTGACCTTGAAATGATCTCGGAGTTGTCAATTGGAGTTCATATGGATACATTTGAGGTATTTATGGGTTCAATTTGATGAATTGATGGTTCAAGATTAAAATGGCTCAATATGGTTCAAGTCGGTTAAGAAACCCACTTTGGGTTAGCTCAAATCGACTCATGATTTTCACTCAATTCTCACTTATTTGACTTTGATTAGTCTTAATTTCATCCCCAAATGTGTTTTAGAATGTTGAATTTTGAATTGAAAAGCATTTGGTGTGACCCTATGTGCATACATAAGCTTAGCAATGGTGGTGCATAGCAGTTAACCGCCTTTGTAAAACCTAACTATGCAGCCATTGTTATGGATTTTTTCCCTAAAATGTCTTAAATTACATTCCTCTTCAAAGCACGGTCGTTTTGGCTTTCGTTTCGTCAAAATCAAAGTTGATTTGACCCCTTAAACACATTTAGAAACTGAAAGTGCTCAGAATAGGCAAGAGATGACAAAGCCTCAAGTGACCACCCAGGCCTGGGCGGCTAGCAGCCTGGGCAGGGCGGCTAGCTGCCTGGGCCCAGGCTGCTAGCCGCCCGAGCCCATGTGGTCACCCGAGCCACTCTCCATTTTTATGCTAAAACGGGATTCCCTTCCTATTTTCTCGAACTATTCTGCCTCTAGCTGCCATTTCTTCTTATTTTCAACCCTAATAAACCTACTTGAGCCCCAAGGAAGTCTCTAAGGACCCTTGGATCAATATTTAGGGTTTTAATCCCAACTATTGATGGATTCCCCTCAAACTCTATAAATACCCCTCTATGTTCTAGCATTGGGGGGACACTTGGAAGGCAACTAGAACCACTTTTATGTATTTTAACCTAATTTTTGGAGAAAGAAAGTGAGAAAGAGTTCCAAAGGAGAGTTAGGGTTTGTATGGAGGCTTGAAGGAGAATGTTTCTAGTTGTTCATAGGAGGAGAAGAAGTCTCTACAGCAACAAGAGAACTCCACCACAGGTATACCTCTACTCCCTTTATGCTGAAATTAGAGTTTCACTTAGAATAGTTCTATTGCATATTTAAGTTAGTATTTTTATCATGTGTTGATACTTCTAATAGTTAATATATATGGTTTAAATGTTATTCATGATGAGTTATGCATGTAATTGGATTATTGCTTGTGATTTAAGGCATGGTTGTGATTCTAGGGTTTCTATTGTGCTGAAATTAGTGTTTTGCTTAGAATAGCTATATTTCATGTTCAAGCTTGCATTTTTATCATGTGTTCATACTTTTATTAGTTAATATGCATGATTAGAATGTTGCTCATGGGTAGTTTTGCATGTTAGAGGGTTGTTTTATGTGATTCAATGCATGGTTGTGATTCTAGGATTTCTATTGTGCTGAAATTAGGGTTTTGCTTAGAATAGCTATATTTCATGTTAAAACTTACATTTTTATCATGTGTTGATGCTTCTATTAGTTAATATGCATGATTAGAATATTGCTTATGGGTAGTTTTGCATGTTAGAGGGTTGTTTCATGTGATTTAATGCACAGTTGTGATTCTAGGGTTTCTATCATCCTTGTTTTAGTTTAGTTTCATGTAGCATGGTAGTTTAGGGTTTTTCATTGGTTTTTTTCTTCATGGTTGCTGCATAAGTTTTGCATATAGAATAACTATGATATTTTTGCATTCATATAGTGGATTTTAGGGTTTTTATGCATTGTCATGGTTCTAGGGTTGAATTAGGGTTTTTGTTAGTTCATGATTCGTGTTATTCACATGACTTATGGATGATTTTAGGCCTTATTTCAATTCTGTCCAGATTTGTTTATTGTCATTGATGTCATATTTTGAGCATGTGATTGCCTATGTTTTAGCATGATAATTGCTTGGTTGGAAACTAGTTTGGTTGGTTGGTATTTTTTGTGTATATTGCATGCAAATTACAGGTGCTTGACAAATACAAACCCATAGAAAGTGGGATGTGACAAGTGCAATTATCCTACCAATGTGGGGTGATTATTTTGGCTATAGTAAGATGAAATCTTGCAAATAAAGTAATTACCTGATGAAATGGGGTGGTTATTTTGACAGGTTGCTATTGCTTAAGGTAAGTAGGGTTTGAAGGTGCCCTAATTCACCTTTCCTTTCTTAAAACTTTCCCTTCTCCCTCTTAGGGTTATTTCTTAATAGGGGAACATGGTAACTCCAATAGTTTCCTTTTATAAAAAAATTCCTTTTTAATAAAAAGTTCCTATCTTTATTTGAAATATCATATTTTTTAAAGATCTTTTGAAAATCATTTATCTTTAGAAACTTCTATATTTTATGAAAGGAAACTTAGGGCTTATCATAAGCTTCTATTATGTTATAACCCTATTACCTTTAAACTACGTGGACTTTGATCCATATATTTCCATACATGGTACATAGGCACTCACTTTGAAGTTTAAGTCCGCCCTAGGATACTAAGTATTCTATATTTTCTTTTCTTTCTTTTTTTATCTCTTTTCTCTTTTATTATCTTGCTTATGTGGATGAATGAATAGATGATATGCATGCTATCTTGTAATGATAATTGATAATTTATGTGTGTTTAAGACTTTGATTTAGTCCAATTAAATTAAGAGACCGTTAGGGCGATATGGGTGCCTATAGGCTTTGCCTAGAACCTTCCCATATCGTAACTTAGCCTCCGAATTCACTATCTTTGGTTTTCAAAAGGTCTTTTGCCTTACCATTTTTAAACATGGAGTCACTTGTTTTGGAAAATAAAACATTTTAGGGTTTTCCTTGTTTCCTTTAAAAAATGAGATGGGGACTCCCTTTTTATCCATTGTGGGCCACTTTCCTAGGTCCACAGGTACTAAATCGTAATTAACCCTTTTTTTTTCAATTCCCATAATATGTTTTCATTCCTTTCCCTAATTGCACCAAATAAAGGCATGGAATGACCATTGAGAATAACCATTCTTTTTATTCTCTTTTGCATTCCATTCCCATGACCATTCCATTCTATTCAAGCATACCAAATGCAGCCTAATAGTTAATAAATAAATAATAATAATAAAAACAATAAAAAGACAACATTATAAGGGGATATTTAGGAAAAGGCTTCTCTTCATTTATTGGATGATCTAAGTAAAATTTGGTCCCTTCATATCTTATAGGGCCCACCAATTCATATGGCACCCATCAATCATTCAATGATCCAACTTTTACTGGATGATGTAATTAATGGAGAAGATCCTAATCCAAAAGGGAATTGATGTGATTACTGATTAGGATCCTTATGCTTTTATCTTGACTAGCCAATCCACAAATCCATGACATACTCGAAAACTACCCCTCATGTTTCTTTCTATTAGAACCTTCACAAACCTCTGCTACAATCTCTCTTCCCCTCTATTTTCCTTTTCTATTTTTTTTCCCTTCCAATAATTCAATTGCTATGTTTCCTTTTGTATTCTCTTTTTTTAAGGTATCGTTCTATTGTATTTGTTTACTTGTTCATTTTTGCTGGTTTTACGAGATTGTGGCTTCAAATCGATAACTTTACAGCAACCTAAGCCTTAAAGGAAAATTTTTAATCATTACGCATCAAGGCAGATCTGACCACATACTTCACGTGAGATCATTTGGCCGGGAAATGGATAGTCTCTTACCACATGTGTTTCACGTAAGCAAACACGAAGTGTCACGTGTATATTTCATCAAGTCAAGTGACGAGTGTCATCTGCTGTTCCATATTGACGGGTGATTTTTAAAGTGGTCCCAGATTTGAGAATTGGTTTGACACAATTAGAAAAGTTGAAGGTACTAATAAGCAATTAACCCAATATTATATTACATTACATCACATGGTTTTGGAATTTTGGAACACACACATGACATCACACACATTGCCAATGATCCAAGATTTGAGTAGTCCATGACTGTGCATAGAATTCATGCACCAACACATAATTATCATGGATTGCTCTGATCTCAGATCACTACGCAACATCACGAAAGTAATCCAAACTATATATTACATAATCTAAGAAATACCTTTTCTAAACAAAGATAGTTTTCACAAGAAGCCATTCTCGAATTAGAATTTCTCTTTCAACAAATTGAAATCTTCCAGTTAAGGTATAGAGTTCCCTACCCCCATTTGCAATGATATTTTTCAGCAACCATAATCTTAGTCTTCCAATGGATAGAACTTGGATTCTTAACAAAGATATACGTTGAATTAAGGTTCAATTTCTTTACCTCTGATGTTTATTACTTAGATTCTGCCCCTCGCATTGAATTTTGATAGCAGGGCTGGTCCAAATTAACTCAAGGCGGATTAAGCCATCTATTGTTTTGTTTTTGGTTCCCCAACTTCGATCAAGAACAATCATCCATCACAAACTAAATACAAGAATATCACCATTCCCTTTGATGGCCAAAACAAAGGTAACACATTATAAGTTCTATCAATTCTTAATTCTCTATTTAAGAGGTCCACAACACACGTACATGCGCGATAACTAGCCTAACGAAGTGAGACGATAATAATCAAGCTTGACTTGGGCCTGTTATAATTAAAAGGGGCTTAGGTTTGCGAATCAAACAAAAAAACCACAAACTTTAGGGCTATAAAACTTTACGAAAACTCGAGGCCAGTAGATCAGAAGGTTTATATATGGTAACAATTTGAATTGAATCTTGACCCATCCCAGTCCTGGCTTGCACTCAATGAGCTAGCAGAGCTGAGCCTATTTAAACTGGGTTCAGGCTGGCTCATGTGACAAACTCATACGTATTAACAAACAACAACCATGGTAAATAAAAGTGCCTAAAAATAGTGCTAGCTAAGGATGCCAATTGTTACAACTTTCATATATGTTGAGGTAAAATCCCAGATGGAAAATGCTTCACGGTCAGGCACTCGACAAGAAGCTAAACTAGACGAGATTAAAGTATTGAGAAATCACAGACAATAAAATAAAATAAAATAAACCTTGGATGATGGTGGTAGTGAACTACACACAACAAGCTTGCATGACGGCAGTAGACTAGCATTACAGTGGCAAAACTAGGTTTATTTTGTATTAGTTCTACAAGCTGCATGTCTGACACAACCACAACGAAATCATTTGAAAATCTCAATCCATCTGTACAAACTCTGCAGTCTAATTAACACGATAGACAACCATACAACAACAAACGATAGTGTCATGTAAATAATGATCCCTATGTTTATGTCAACCTACTCTCATTCTGTACACTGATCAGATTCATCAGAATCCTCTTGAGAAGTCACCTCCGAGCCTTCTTCCCCTTCATCGTCTTCATTGATCCTAATAGCTCTATTCGTGGTCATCTTTGTAAGTGCTGCAGTTTTGCTTGCCCTCTGTGAGCGGGTGCTCAACGTGCCAGGAATATTAGGGACAACAGAGGTGGGAGAGATTTCTTCGTCAGATGAGGTCTCTTCATGCCTCACTCGTCTTCTGGAACGGGTTGGTCTGGTTGAATGGGGGCCAGGTGTTGATGGCATTGCCATCGAACCATCCAGATTAAGGTTCAAGTCTAGTTCTAACCTCCCTACAACAAAAGGCAAACCAAATTGTTTAAGAAATTCAATACAAATCTTATTTTCTGACAATTAGGGTCGTCAACAATTTGTCACTGGAACTACAGTTAACTTGAAAGAACTTGAAGCTGCATATCGAGAAAAAGGTTTCAGAAGTCCCACACCTTTGTGTTTGGATTCCCATTGATATTGTATCAAACTATCAATGCATAATAATAAGTAGGAGCATAACCAGCAGTTATTTCAGAAAACAAGTTAATCCTTCATTTTGGACCCTTCCAAATTTTTGTTTTCAACAAGTATTGCTAGGAAACTTTTAACAACCATTTCCTGGAACTACAGTTCCAATCACTACATCTAGCCTAAAATCATTAAAGAACTGCGTTGGAAAAAGAGAAGGATGTTACCCAAAATAAGATTAGCTTGATCTTGCAACAATTCCTGATCTGGATGTCTGTCAACTGCTGTAAGACGTTCAGCCATCCGCTTCAACTCCTTCACAAGCTCTTTCTCTGCCGCTACAGAGTCAGCCACACGGTTCAAAAGCATCCTCATTAACTTTATTGCCTCTTGTTCTGATAACCGAAAATGAAGCAAGACAAGTATTCTACAGAGTGCTGAGACATATGATTTCTCGGCAGGTGATTTCTTCGTATGGAAACTTGCCACCTCAACAAAGCATAAAAATAACAACTTGGTAAGTTTAATGTCAAGAAACAAGCAACATTTGAGAACAGTATTCTTTTTATATAAAATCTAGTGGAAATTACAGTTTCATCCCCTCAACTTTCACTCAAAAACACTTAGCACACACCCTATTTTGTTTTCAAACACTTTGACCTCCTCATGTTTAGCAAATGTACTATAACCAAATACCAACTACTAGACTTCCCATCCCTGACAAAGTATTGATACAGGGATTCCAAATCTAGGTACCCTAAATGGTGCCCAATTAAGTCCAATCAAAACTCAATGGGAGGTACCAGACAGAAATTCTTTAAAATTATATAACTGGGGACGATGATAAACAAAAAGCACAACAATTGGTTATTTTGCAAGATTTACATTCTGCGAAGTATACAAGAATATGGACTTCCCATTTCAGCTCATTGACATAATGCTCCACTACAGTAAGTCATATCACAGCTTCAAAACATGGCACAATGGATTAACTGATTGACATATTCAACTTTTAGCCACTTTCAGAGAAGCATTTACTGTATAGCAGGTGAATCTTACAGCAGTGATCCATTACCTCTGTGGCTATGCGTATTGCTAGCCCCTCCTCCCCACACTCAAGTAAAGATTGCACAGAGCCACACATAGTTTCCGGCAATTCCCTGCTACCATTTTCATCCTCCGTTTCAGTTTCCTTTCCGTATAATGGAGCCTGCATCATCTGCAGCATAATACGGGATGCTTGGACTGCACGTTTACGCATGTTAGACACAATAGCAGGAGATCCGCCTGGATTGCCGTTGATGCCAGGCCACATTGAACGCATAACTGGAATGAAAGCCTTTGATAAACACTTCTGCACTTGCAATATAAAAAGAATTATGCCTTTGCAAGGAAATTCAAAAGCATGTATAGTTCTCTTTTTATATTTATAAAACACAAATCACATTGTGGATTCTGTGTTACTTGCCTTGTGATTGGCTGACAGGGAAGGGTAATGCTCAAAGAAAACAGATAGGCATTGTTTCAACCTGATTATAAAGTAAAGGTGAAGTAATTATAAGTGGCCACCCTTATAAAGAAGGTAAGAAGGATCAGAAAACAAAAGGCAAAAATCAATCTACCTCTGCATGTCTTTTGTGTCATTACTGAAATACAGGCTGATGAGCTTGGCTAAGAGTAAAGGATGTAATGAAGCAGGTATGCTTGGATAGTGCTCACTCAGAAGAAGTATCTTTGCAAACCCTTCCCCAAGTACAGATTGAACAGATTCATTCTCATCAGTGTCTACAGATTTACCCCAATCATTTATGTCAATTCCAGCATATAGGAGATCAAGCAACTCAATATTCAGATTCCCATCTGTTTCACAAAAGTTAACAGGACTAAAAGCCATCTTATCATCTCGGAATTGTGATGAGAGTTCCCGCCCCATGGCTCTGTCAACTTCGTGAGGACCATGCCACATTCCAAGATCAACCAACGCCTTACAAGCAACAATACTAATTGGAGGGGGGCTCTTAACAAAAGAAAACCTCAACTGCTTTATTAGTTCCTCGCTTGGCTTCCTCTCTAACAACCCAAAGAGGCCAAGACACCTGATGGCAACCCTCTGCACATCCAAGTGAACATGCTTTGCCTGCATTTCATAGTTCATGCCAATAATTTAAATACCTTACAAAAGTATGGGAGAATTTCACGAAGAAATAAGAGAAATCAAGAAAAATAGCGATCTCTGATATAATTTATACCCCAGGAAGCAACAAGGAGTGCAATAGTTCAGCAGGTTCAATGGCCTTTCCTTGCACCCAATGAAATGATTTTGCATTTTCCAGTAGGAGGCCAGTCACAGCAAGGCAGTGCATCCATTGCATGAAATCCGCTGTTCTTTCCCGGCATGGCCGAGCAAGTTCCTCTACAACCCCAACAACAACTTCTTCAAATTCACCTGCAGCAGCATGGACTTTCCTTGCTAACCGTGACACTGCATCAGCCCAATCTCTGTCCCCACCAAGATTGATGCCATCCCCTATTAAAACCATGTTTCCACTCTCATCCACTTCATGCTCAAGGGGCCTGTGCAGTAATTCCTGTAAAAATGCACTAGCAACCTTCCTGTTTGTAGCATCTGAGAAATCGAGCATTGCACCAAGCAATAGTAGCTGCCGAGATGCAAAGCGATGATTTGGTCCTGAAATAATCTAGTGGTATAAAAATTTATAGCAGATATAGAAGTCAATCTCATGTCAATCATATGAACTTCACCCACCAGCAACGAGATGAGCTTCAACCAATTCTACATAATCAGAAACTGTAGCAGGAAGAACTCTTTCTAGAATGTCATTATTGTCAGTAGCTTCTGCTGCATATACAGCTGCTTCGGTGCCCATTGTTGCAGCAGCATCAGAACCTTTTTCCTGTTGATCATTACTTGAAATTCTTAGATCAATGTAAAATGATTTGGCATTAGTGACTTCAAGCATTATAATTTTACTACAATAACATAACCACAAGCAGTCAAACAAACAACCCAGGAATATTGGAATGTCCCAGTCTCTCAAAGCAGATTAAAATGTTTCCATGAAACTAAATCTTTCTTACCAAGAAAAACAATAAAGTCCAAGGAATGGCATGAATTTGAGTCCCGGCACTACCACAAGAAGTTTTAAATAATTCCTATGAAGTATTTCAAAAGATTTCATTTTTGTCCAAAGTCCAAATATTGATTCTTATGCATCCTGAAGTAGTTGGAATATAGATACAACTATATAAGAGTGCAACTGCACAAGGCAATACATTAAACAACAAACTTAAATGGAAATTTTTTTATCCAATGTCCAAAAAGAGAAGAATCTAGGTATTTGATAAAATAAACTTCACACCTTAGCAAGTGCTACTGTGATAGTACATTCTTGACTCCATAAATGCTTAACATTCAAAATTGAGATCTCTATTTTACTTCAGAAACTTCTGTTTTATTGATAAGCGTTGGCAAGTGGTGAGAATTTTTCAGGTGCGTCATCTAGTAAAACTGTGTCATACCTCAATGATATTTTTCATAACAGGTGGAAGGGTAACATTGGCATTGTGGAAGTGTGAAGACTCAAGACCAGGTTAAACATCACTCGTGGCAGATAAAAAAACTTCTCCAGGCATCAAGTAATATAGTAATAAGACATAATGAAGTATTACTAATTATGACATAGCACCTTGAATAAAGTGAAAAATAATTTTACCTTCAAAAATTGATTGTACAAAACTACAAATTATAGTACAAATATGATTGCCTTTTCCTAGTTCTAGAATTGTATCATCTTTTCTGGCTCCTAACTCCTAAATTCAAATCCCCAAGGACAATCATGCAGAAAATTTATGAACCCCGAAGCAACTTAATAATTTCAATTCACATAAGTTTAAAAGTCTAAAGAAGGAACCTCCCGGAAAACATTGAGACCAGGAAAAAAAGAAAGAAATAAAGAAAGGTCCTTGCTATAACTTGAATTAAACTTTCTCAAAGATTAATCATATGTAAATTCCATGAAAAACTCCCACAACCAAGCCCCACCAACCAAACATAATTTAGAAAAAATAAATAAATAAGTGAATTAAGAATAAAGACAATAAATGTACAAAAGAAACAAACACACAAACTCTAACAGCTTACTCGTGCTTCTATCTGAAGGTGACGACATACAGTCCTCCAATAAAGAGCAACCTCAGCTTCCATTAGTTGGATGCTTGGGCTACCATGCCCTGTGTCTCCTAATAACAATATGGGAAAACCATCATTATGCTACAAAATGCAAGTTAACCCCCCACATTTAAAAGAGTAGATCAAGGAACAGATTAACATTTCAGCTTGAAGAAATTAAAGTGGTTTAGCAGTTATATGAAATTGCCAAGTCAGATCTGGTTAAATATTTGGCTCTTTTAGGCTACTATGATTATAATACTAAAACATTTTCCTGGTAACTCAGTCAAGGAAAGCAATGTTTTGAGACATCTATATAGCTAAAAATACAGACATATGTAAAGTGTATAAGAAAATGATATTAGTCAACTACGTTTGTGAAAATGTTCACTACTGTGTTAAAGCTTGACCCCATAACTCCCCAATGATAAGCCCCGTTTAAAATGAGCCCTGGCAGGGGAGTGGATTCATTCCCTGAGTAATTGTGTAACTCAGCAAAGGGTTGCCTTTAATTAAAAGAGGGGGTGTACAAATAAGGTAATCCCCTTGAGCACTTTACCAATAGCATGAAGTATAGTCAGCCATACCTTCCAATAAAGTTAATGGAATTCAACGATCATACATTCATAACAATTGGAGCAATTATTTTTAAACTACTCCCCAACCCTTTGGTTCTGATTTGAAGTGACAACCTGATTGGATCATTTAGGTTGTTGAACCATGTTATGCTTTGGGAAAGGATATGCCAGGTTAGATAAGTATCATAGGAAGTCCCACAACTCTGCCCAACCCATGCATGCACGGGCATTGGAGAAAAGGAATAGAGAACAGAAAGAACTGATAACAACAATGGGAAAACAAAATATTCTTTCAAAAGGGCAAGAAAAGACATATTTGTAACCTTTACAAACCTTTGGTTGTATCGTGAGTTGAAACTATGAACTGTCGGATACTTTGACCGTCTTGCACTCTTACTAACCCAGCTTTTAAAAGAGCACCCATTACAGACACCCCCACCAATTCATATGTTTCAACATCAAGATACTTGAGAAGCTCTACCGGATCTCCATTACAACACTTAAAAAGCCACTCATCTTTCAGTAACTTTAGACATTCCTTTGTAACAGCAGCAGAACGATCTGCCAGTCCTCTCTGAAGGATAATTGTCCTAAGCTTGATGCTACCAACAGAGTAAAATGAAAGAAAAACAAATGAACAATAGAATTTGATGAAAAAAATAATATTATTCTTATAAGCTAAAATAGCTAATGTTGGATACAGGTTTTTTCCCGGTGCCCTTAACCATGAACAAGAATGTACTTGTAAGAGGTTAAGGGTGGCAGGAATGGGGATGGGAATGACTCGTAAGTACCTGAGGCTCTGAAGAGGAAATTTACTGGCCAGAACACAGTATGCCGCTTTGCGTACCAACTCACTCACATCCAGGGTGCAATCAATGATTGCTGCAGATGTGGCATTTGAAGGAGGCAAAGATAATACTATCGTCTTACGAACCTCCTGCACATATTTTGCAATTTATATGCAAGCCAAAGTGGTAATGAAACCAAAATGTCAAATCTCTTTGTTCAAATTCATTCTTTATAGTGTCGACATTTTCACTAATTGGTGAATTGTACTGTTACCATTAAGACAAGGGAAATAAATTGCACAAACTTTCGGTAAGTTAATTCAGGAGTTCAAATTATTCAAAAGACAGCCAGACATTTTCTAGAATATCAAAAGTAGGTCGAAGTACGATTTGCAGCCAACTCCAAAAATTAGTAATCCAAAGAACTGAATGGAACACTCACCGCATTCTGTTCAGAAGGCAGTGCCTGAAGGAATAATTCAAGGATGTCGCTGTTCTCAGAATCATTTGCAAAACGTGAAAGAGCCCTAACAGCAAATGTACGTATCACTGGGACCTTATCCACCACCCGCAGCTTCATGCACTCTATCACCTCATCCCAGAGCTCATTGCTTACTTCTGCATCATCTGCCAGCCTCATTATGATCTACAAAAGCAAGATATTCATCAAACGGAGAGAGAGAGATAGAGAACGAACACTGAAAGGAACAGTACTTTCCCTTGGAAAATTCTAATGAACTTGAAATTCAAAATAGTTAAAAACAATTTTTTCCCAAAAAAACTCATACAAAGTGCCAAAGCTAGACTACTCAAAATAACTTCTCAATGAACTCAAATGAAATAGAGAAACATAGACTAGGTGAATAAATTTCTACAAATTTTTTGGTGGAAACATGTTCATAGTGATGGATAAGGCTTCTTATCAGTTATCATTGAAAATGTAATACTACTAATTTATAGAATTGAAATTTTTAAACGAGAGGAAGGTCAAACCAGACCATTCCTAAAAAAAGGTATGTGAATAAATTTTGAAAAAGGATTCCATTTTCCATCATTTTGAACAAGCATTGGTATAAACAAAGTTCAAAACTGATATGGAGTGCCAAACTTATGCTAGTAGGATCAGTTTACCACAAAGACCAATTCAGCACTATTTTTAAGGTAAAATTCTTTAAGCTCAGAGAAGAAAACAAAACAACTAACCACTCCTTTAATCTCTGAAAAGTAGGTTCAAGAGAAAATTCATCACTGGACTAATTACTAAGAGGAAGAACAAAAACCAAAACAATATGTAAAATGTACAGTACTGGCGAAATAATCAGCTCAATTATGTAGTGTACAATTTTTGATGATTTGCACGTTCTACTCAACTTACACAAATTATGTAGTGCACAACTAATTTTTCCAAGTTGAGCAGAACATGCAAATATCAAATTATGTTTCCTAAGTTTTCTAGGCAACCAAACAGAGAATTTAATAAAAATGTAACCCTCATTTATCATACAAACTTCACAGGAATGTAAATAAATGATGCAGGTATATTGACTCTGAAATTGTCTGGCACAATCAAAAGCTCGCCATTTCGTTAACCACAGATTCAATGAGAGAGAATAAGATAGTAAATTGAATCTCTCCAAAAACGTAGTTTCTTATAGGTACGCTTATTTGCATTAAATACTATGAATCAGATTTCAGAATGTTTATTTCCGTTCTTTCCCTGCATTTTCTCAACAAGCAAACAGGCCACTTATACGCACATACATATGTAGAGATATATCTTACCTCAGAAATTATCTGGCATGACCGAAACCGCGCGGTCTTGTTCACAGCCACAGCCGCAACCAAAAGGAACCGCAGAAATTCCTCCAAGAAGGTATCACAATCGGAAGCATTGTTGGGGTCTCGGGTGCTGGCAAAGACGGCAACGAATCGGACAGTGCGCTCGACAGAGGCAGTTCGGCGCTGGAAATTGAAGAGGGGAATTAGGGCTTTCGAGAATGCAGAGAAGAATTGAAGTGGGGACGAAGATGATCGGAGGGTGGAGAGCTCCTTGAGCTTTCGGATGTGTGTGGCGTTTGAGGAACGGGTTTCGTCCATAACCCTAGCGACCTTCTGCATTAGTAACTTCTCTTCTTCTGTGTCCGCCATTGAAGAAATATCTATAGCTCTCTCTCTCTCTCTCTCTCTCTGAAAAGTTCTCTCTCTGGAAAAAAATTTCTCTCTCTAAAACATACGGAGTCTCTCGACTCACTCCTGAATCCTGATCTGTAAGATTTTTTGCCCCTAAAATGGTGTTTGAATTTGAGCGGGAAAAGATATCGTTAAACTTAACGGCAGTGACGTCTAAAACCCAACCAGTGCATTATCCGGACCGTTTATTCCGGGCGGGTTAGGTTGTGCACGGAGCCCAGGCATACTCCTAATTGGGTCATCTAGGACGGCAAAGTTAGACATTACCCGCGAACACAGCTCAAACCCAACACGAATTTAACTGGTTTTGCTTTTCTGTAATCATGTTTTGGTCAAAATTAGATCAATCCATGAGACCTGTATAATAAATACTTCTTTCACTCCTATTTAAGTGATCTTTTTTTTTTTTTTCTTTTGTTAGGCTATTGCCACCACATAAAATACTATAAGCCCTCCATTTAGTTTATATTTTAAAAGGTTTTATGAAAATATAAAAGGTTTTTACAAAAATTAGCTATGTATTCAATTAGAAAACATCATTCCGGACAACTTTGTAATTAAAAAAAAATCGAAAATCTATCATTTAAGTAGACTTTTTAGTTATTTTTCATGGAAAATGAAATAGAAATTGTAAACGGCCAAAAAGTCTACTTAAATGATAAATTTTGGAAAAACTTTTTCCTACAAAGTTGTTCAGAATGATGTTTTCTAGTGAACATCGCAAATAGTTTTCGTAGAAATCTTTTATATTTTTCATAAAAACTTAAAAAGTATAAACTAGGGAAGGGCTTAGAGTACTTTATGCGGTGGCAATAGTCTTTCTCTTTTTTCTTTTTTTTGATTTTCCAAAATTATTGTCACATTCAAAAAGTCAATGATTTTTCTTCTTTGATTTCCTAAAATAACTTTGAAAGGTTATTCTCTCTTTTTACAATGTTTTATACATTTGAAGATAAAATTGAAATGTTGAAACATGTGTTGATATGAAAACATTTAATAGGATCTTCTAAAAAAACGTGTTTTTTCAAAAGGGATAATCAATTAGAAACAGAGAAAGTATGTCATTTTAAAGTCAATCCGCATAATATATTTTTTATCCAAAGTGACGCATTTAATAAATATTTTGTACTCATCCACACCTATTTTATTGTAATTTACCCATTTAATATAGTCTTATTAAAAGAACCATTAATGTTGTATGGAGCTGAAAAGTCTTAATCAACCCACCTTGACAATATATTGTGCTTTCTCTTTTGGGCTTTGTTGCTCGCTTGTTCTTCAAAAGTAAACCATCTTATTTTTCTTTGCTCGACTCCACTTATCAAAATAATTATTTTACTTGAATTTGAATTTATATATTTGTTTAAGAAAATTTGAAATTTTCATTGATTTATAATATATTTATTGTTGGATGGTTTATGAATCTAATTTTATAGTTAGCTTGTCATTTTGATTAAACAGGTAACACAATAATGACATCTGTAACTGTTTAATAAATGGGTGCCATTTGAGTTTAAAAATTTGATATGATTAATAAACGGGTTGGATTAGGATTGACATGTATACTCTAGTACTTAAGTCTTGACATGATACAAACACAACCCACTAATGCAAATTGCCAGCTCTTCATTCATTTGGTCCATGACTTTGAATTTTCTAATGGATTAAATTTTGATTTGAATCCAATCTAGTAATTTAAATGTAATATGAGAATTATTACTCTGTTGGCATTTCCAAAGATACTAATTATTTTTTAGTTACTTTATCTAAAAAAAGAATTATGGATATTTTCTAAAATAACCAACTAACTATACAAATGAATAGTCATTGGTTAGACATGGGTGTAGGTACTTAAGGTATCATCACTTCCTTAAAGGTTAGGTCCTTTTGAGATGAGTACTTAGATTTTGCCTTATTCGTGCCACTCTATGTGTGTGTGTTTTAGGTTATGTTAACAAAATCATCCAATAAAGCTCTCCATATTTTCTCTACTACCAACTTTTAGATTTTGAGAAAGAGGGAATGAAACATGTAGGGAAAGTGTAAGAAAATCGATTACAAAATAAATAGCTAGTGGATAGTGGACATCCACTAGCTACTTGTAGCTAGCCATATAACTAACATGTAAAATAGTTAGCCCCTTTCATTATCCCAAAAAGAAAAAAAAAGGAAAAAAGGAAAAGAAAAGGAAGAGAAGAGAGGCTAACCCTTGATTACTTGAAGAAGGAAAATAGTGGCTTTGCTCTTTAAAATAGCCAAGGGAGTTAGCCAATCCTTAGAGGGCCTAGAGCTCCTTGTAAAGCTTGTTGGAAAACCTATTGTCGGGCTTGATTAATCGCCCTTTGTTGTTCAAGCGCTCTTAATTCATTTATGACTGAATATGATAATCTATTAATTAACAAATCAAATATGAATATTACATAATATGATGGAATAAAAATAATACGATCTCATATATTAAATAATGTATTTTATTTATTGTCGACTTACGAGTTACCATCAATCTAAAACCAATTTTTTGTAAGAGTTGAAAATGGATTTGGATATTATTGATTTACCGGATAATCGATTCGGATTTGATTATATTTATAAATAAATAAAAAGTGGGAAACAAGCGTTGGGCTTGAGTCTCAATTAAATCCTAAGCCCAACCGTTGTGTTATTTAAGCCCTGTGAGACTCTAAATGGAGTTATACAATTTTAGTGAGAAGTAAGAATTTTCTTATGAAGTTCCATTGAAGGAAGAAAAAAATGAAACTAAAGAGGGAAAACTACCTTACCAATTTCTATAATGATTTGACCCATTAAGGGTCAAGTAGTGTCAAACTAAACCCGAATATCCACTCCTCAGAACTGAACCCAAATATTGCGGATGGCCTTATAGTCGCATTTGTCTCACTTGTTAAGTGAGTAATCTCGAATTGAAACTTATGGAAAAGCATAGATACCAATTTATTGATCTTAACGGGATTTAGGGCCTTAGGAATAAGGGTCGATTCTAGTGTCCCAAAAAAAAAACCAAAATATCAACTCCTACGCCTTGCCCAAAACATAAATGGGCTCCAAAGACTAACAAAGGGCCGACTCTAGGCTGTTTTGGACTGGAAATTGCCGTTGGTAGGTTTCCAGATCTTATGCGGATGGTTTGGAATACAGAAATTGCCAAATTTTAAAAGAACTTCGATTTCACTTATTTATTTGTTTATAATATTGGTTTGTATTTTTTTTTTCTTTTTTTTACATCGGATAAAATTTGATCTCATATTGTTCACTCCATAATGGTCACAAGATATCACTATTGACTTCTATGTTGTATTAGCCAGCTAGATCTGCACACTAACTCGGCTTGGCCCATTCACTGCATTTTCCAAATAGCCCATTGATTTGCTAGGTTGTTCCAAGCCAAATGCACAGGTAAAAGTCTTGCTCTTTCAAAGATATCCGATAAAATTGGAACAATATAGAAAAAACTCATGTTAAGGGGAAAAGAAAAAAATTACAGTTGTGAAGTGAGATGATTAATTGTAAATTCGTAACCCCCAATAGTGGAAATGACCAAAAGCAACAGTTATTAGTAAAAGATAAAGGATGATGCCCCTATGATAGATGTTTGGACCCTATAAGGAGAGCATCATATATAGTACTTTCCAAAAAGATGATCTGCCTGAAATGGAAATCATGTATAGCCCCATTTCATTATTGGTTTCTTGGATATAGATATAGATTGGAATTTTTCAACAGATCGAATATGTTCTTATCCAAATGAAAAGAACCAAACCCAAGGATAATATCCCCAACCATGTCACCTTTAGTAGACAGCGAAAGAATAGTTCACTAGCTTTGTGCTCACCGCGCGGCTGCATTCCTTTGTTTTTTTTTTTAATCCTTTTAAAAAACAATGCAGCTGGTGTTTGGATGAAAAATTCTTGTGTAGGATAGGAGCATCAGTATAGGGGCATCATGTATAGTTGCAGCTTTTGCTAGAGACTGAAAGTGGAGATCATCTATAGCCCCAATTCATTGGCTCTGGATATAGATACTTGGAACATTTCAGCAGAATATGTTCTTTACAACACTAGCCGCAGACAAGTAGAGTGTTCGTAAAAGCTCCCAATTTTCTTGTAACCACCATCCAACAATGCAAATTAGAAACACAAAGCCTGCCGACTTGGCACCAGATGCCCTCCTCCATTGGCGAAAATGGTGGGTGAGTAGGACAGCGATCGGCCCAATCCAACCAATGAGTCTGGCAGATAAAGCAATTTCCTCGAACAAAGTATCCATAATCCCAAGCGAATGTTGCTAGTGTCCAAAAGCAAGATCGAGTAGGTCACAGCTTTGCCGTCAACAAGGCTGAAGACCATAAGTCTGATTGTAGATTTTTAAAATGTGTTTGTCTAATAGCTTTTCAGGGAGTTGTTTTAGCTTGCAAGTTGTCCAAGCAGATCAGACAATAAAGAGAAAGTTAATTACTATTTATGATCAAATACTTCTTCTTACTTTTTTTTTTTTTTGTTTTGTTTAAATTAACACTTCCCATCAATTTGTCCAGTTAGTGGGATTTGAGTAAATTTAGCCAAAAATTTGGTGACTCTTTTGACTTCCTATTTACTCCGTTGCACCTCATTAACAACTCGCTTTGAAACTTGTGCGATGCATTTGTTGATGAAAAATGTTACTTCACTTATATTTTGTCACTTATATTTACTAATTACTTTATGTGTCAAAAGTATATAACTGAAAGCAAACATGTGGGGCCAACATGAAATAAAGAGAAACTGCTACTATAGATGAGTGAGAGAATATGGGTGAAATAACATAATACTTTGCTAATTGTGAATTAATATAATCATTCTTGAAATATGAGGGGGTTAGAAACATGGCCTGTGTAATGCATTTGCTAATTATGAGGAGTCTATTCCCCTCCTCTTTTTTTTTTTTTTTATTTGATGCAAAAGTCACTCCTTTTTATTTTAGTATAGACATCCACTATATATCTATGCATTTGCTAACTACCTCAAGATGAAACCGCAAGGCTAGCATAACTGGATCATATACTACTTATTCCAAATTTGAGTCTTTGCTCTTTTACTAATAAATGTACATAATTACAAATAAACAATTCATCACGAGAGATTAATCTAGGTCCAAGCGAATCCACCTTTCAATACACAAACTAATACTGAGAATAAAATTCAAATAGATCGAGTTTTTTTAAGGACTGAGGTACTCGTATAGAGACTGATTCTTTTCTGAGACATTCATTGAGCGATCGTTTTTATTAAGCCAAATATTGGAAAGGTATTGTTGACATTTTATACGCCTTAGAAGTATGTACTAAAAGACAGGTATTGATAGGGTTGTTAATCCTCTAATCAAACGAGTGGAAGGGAGCACCTTTCATGCCCTAGGAGACAGCTAGCCTTAGGTCACTGTCATCTCACTTTGTGACATGCCTCGTCCCACTCACTCTCTACATCATAACCATCTGGTTTAATAATATTAGTATTAACTTCTTATTTGGGACATTAAATTAGGATTTGATCAAGAATGCGATGCCAGCATTAGACACATGCATGCAGCAAATTGACCTTCATTAAACTTTTCTTAAATTGAGTTTATATTTTATGTTCAGTCCATATTTAGTACCATAGATTGCAATTTATTGTAACCACCCATAATAATAATAATAATATTAAGAAGAAGATATTGTAAGAACCTCCTATAAATAAATTATATTTTAATTTGGTCATTTTCAGACTTACCCTTTCAAGTTGAGGATAGACTGGCATCTACGCCCTTGGGTGACCTTTGTGGCTCTCAACAATTCTTGTAATTCATATAAGAAAACAGTTCTCATTAACAGCCATATATAAATTATTGCTTTATAATATACACTATAACTTCGACTAATCGACTGCTCTACCGGCCAGCTAATAAAACTTAAACTAAAAAATTGATATTAAAAAACAAAAAGATTATACATGTGGTGGAAATCATAGGTTAAGTACTAAGCCCCCTAGAAGCATCCTATCCTTTGTGTCAAAAGATGACATAAAAGAAATTAAGAACCAATAGCCAAAAACAACAACAATAACAACAACAACAACAACAAAAATAAATTAAAAAAAATTAAAAAAGGGTAAAAAAAAGTAAAAATTTTTAAGAACTTTTGTTCTTCATTTGTGTATTGTATCTATTCGAAAAAGGTTATTTTTCGGTTTACACGTTCAAGTGTTGTGCGTATGTGTTCTGGCGTACTTACCCTTTCAAGTGTTGTGTATATGTACGTGTTTTTTTTATGTGCATATTTAGCAACCAAAAAAAAAAAAAAAAGTTTTATTTTTTGGCTTACCCTTTCAATTTCAAGATTTACGTGTATAGTAGTATCACGCCTTTGGGTGACCTTTGTGGCTTTGAAATGTTGAACATATATATATATATATATATATATATATATATATATATATATATATATATATATATATAAAGTTTTGATCATGTGTGGGATATCCTGAATATCCCGTTCAATCACTGTTGTCCGTGAACAACATGCACAAGCACGTGAATGTGCGCGTGTTACTCACGAACGATCGTAATCAATCAGGATATTTTAAAATATCCCACACATGAATAGCCCTATATATATATATATATATATATATATATATATATATATAAATTAATTCATATAAGAAAACGGCTCTCATTAACTGTCAAATATTCTAGTGATTGCTATATAATATATATGCTATAACTTTCAAGCTTCCAGTTATTAGAAAATGATATTAAAACAGGGTGTGAGAAGAACGGATTCCCAATACTGGATGATCGATTAACAATAATGATGATGCCAGGATTAGGAATAGCAAGTTGACCTTCATTAAATTTTTGTTAAACTGAGTCGACGTATATTGCACGTCTAGTCCATATGTAATACAATAGATTGCAACTATAACCATCCCTCAAAAATTTAAACTAAACTAATTAAGTAGTCAAAATTATTATTTTTTTTAATAATAAAAAAAGGGGGCAAGAAAGATCTCCCATAAAAAATTAAATTAGTCATTTTCCGACTTACCCTTTCAAGTTCAAGATAGACCGGTATCCACACCTTTCAGTGCCCTTTGTGGCTTTGAAGAATTATCGTAATTCATAAGAGAAAATGCCTCTCACCAACAGGCAAATGTACAAGTTATTGCTATATATATATATAATATATGCCATAACTTTCAAGACCTAGTTAATTATTTTGAAAATTAGATCAAATTAAGGTTTTCAAAATACATTTAGTTTTAGTGCCAATGACATGATAACCTAGTGGCATTTCTTTTATTAAGTGAATTATGGAGAATCATTAATACCCATTTGTTAATATTAAAAGAGGTCAGAAATCAGAGTATGTTTTATCGATTGTCAAGGGAAAAAAAAAAAAGCATTTAATTTTATGTTTATGGCAACTCTGGCAACTCACACTTAAATTTAAAAAATCTGATATAAAAAAGGGTTTTTCATGTGGAAGTCATTCGACTTCTAAGCCCCCCTAGGAGCGTGCTATCTTTGTATGTGGTTTGTCTTTTTTATTTTATTTTTTTTTTAATAAAAAAAAAATTTCATGCATTCTATTAAATATTTGAATAAAAAATATTCAATTAATATGGTCGAAAAATCATTGGACCATTAATTTGGATATTTGACAGTGTCTTCCTGGAATGATGTAGGAACCACATAACACCTTATCCAACTTCGAAGACGTATCACTTGCAACGAGCGGTGGAGGGCATGTGAGTGGTGCAGCTTAAAATGATAAGTTTTGGAATTGAGAATTTACATTTAAAAAATTGATTTACATTTCGTTTGACCAGATGCGATTAAAGTCATGCGGTGTATAGCAAAACTTATGCAAGTCTTTGATTTGGCCTTTAGTTTGGCCACAAAAGTCATCCCATGCCACTAGGGCGAAGAGTACGAGCTGCTTTCTCAACTTTAAACTTTTGACCTTTGAGGGATTGGTGGTATTGTTCTCCCAGCAAAAAAAAAAGAAAAAAAAGAAAGGATAGGTAGTATTGTTCTTCATTTCCCATTTGGAGAGTTCACACTTCTCGCCAACCTTATATGTATTCCTAAGGACGTTATCTAAAAAACGATGTCAACTAGACCAAAGTTTGACCAATCAGACGATTCTAACCTTACAAAAATTAGGGAGAATTATAGTTTCACATTCTCAACTTTTACTCAATTTATTTCGCACGTCGTATTTTGTTTTGTTTTCAAATACTGAAACTCTCTCATATTTAGAAAATATGTTTAACCCCTACAGTTAACTGAAATGACAATTTTATAAACCTACCCTTATCACTATGCCATAAATATTAGTGAAATGATGAAATTGTCTCTACTAAAGGGGCAGTTTGTCCTAAATCCACTTTCAACACCATTTTCCTCTAAAAAGACCAAAAAGGTATAAAATGTCATATTTCTTAACATGAAGAAGTCAAAATGTTTAAAAACAAAATATAGGATACAAAATATTTTTGAGTAAAAGTTGAGAGGGTGAAACAATAAATTCCCCTAGAATTTGTTGGGTAGTCATTTTCCACTTTTTCTACAATCCCATGTCCCACATTATATAATCCCTAATTGACTTATTAGGGCCAGTTAATTATGATTGAAATCAAACCATAGTTATGGTAACGGCCTCCGCTTTTTATGGGGGTTAGTTCAAATGATTGTTAGCCTTGCTTTGTGGAGCTTGAGTAAAAATGATGAGCTCAGGCATGTTAAGCTTGGGCTTTCATGTCTTTGCCTTGTAGATGACCAACTTTCAATTCGGGCCATCGAGTTGCCAGTGTGTGATGTATCTCAATTGAACTTTCTACTTTTAGCTCGAGCAATTTGTTATATGGGTTTGGTGTGGGCTTGTCGGTCCTCAAATCGAGCTACAAGTGGACTGACTTAAGGAGTTCTTACTATGCTACTACGGGGAGCTCAGGATATTGACGTGTATAATTTATGTGTAGAAATAATCTCGAAGTGGGCAAACCAACTTGAACACAAAGATTATCCTCAATTCAGGAATGATGATTCCATCACGCACGGCAAACTAGTACGGGCTCAACATCACTACTAGATTGGGATGACAAGAGTAACATTATCTTTGGCCCGACCTGAGCTCCCATTCAGCTCGATCAACAACATGGCAGTAACCGAACTCCATCATAGCACGGGGAATAAAATAGTTACCTGAACCATGGTTCAATTCCCAACCATGGTCAATGAACCCTGGTTAGACGGTTATCTTTAACCCGAGGTTAGCTATTTAAACCTAATCAACTAACCATGGTCAGACGGTTATTGGGCCAACCCAGGTTAGATTTAACTTGAACTAAGCAGCTATTAGATCTAACATGGGTCAGTTCGTACAGGTGGGTATAAATAGAACATTTAGCAGCTGGATGAAGTATGAATAGTACCCCAATTCTCACACACACATCATCTTCTTCCCTTCTTCATTCCTTCCTTCCTTCCTTTCTCCATTATTGCTAACTTGAGCTTTAGAGAGGGCTTGGCCGAACCCACTTCAGCTCCCTCTAACCTAGATTTAAGCTTGTGATTTTAGATCAAACGGTGGAATCAGCTCCATTCCTCAAGCAATGTTCGTGGTCCAAATTTATACCTATAGAATTTATAATGACTTAACGAAATTTAAGAATGACATTCATGCCAATGACCTTGTGGCCTAGTGGCACTTCTCCCCACTATGCGGAGGGAAGTACAAAGTTTGAGTCATAGGTTTGTCATTTATTGATATAATGAATTACAAAATAAATAAATAAAATTGATATGGTGTTGGCCTAAAAGGTTTCAATCCCATGTTTTGATGTTAACAATACACTTGATGGCCTAATGAGCATCTTAATTCAATATAAGACAGGTAATTAAGGATTTCAAGCAACCAAGATCATACATGCCAGGTCAAAAGCAAAAAGAAGCAAAAGAACACAAGTCAATGTTGACCTACACTCAAAAGGACTTCAAGTGTAGATATTAGCTTCTACTAAAAGTGTTAGAATCAAATTGTAAGATTCAATCTCAATTTATGTTCATATGTGATCAAGGGCATAGGTTCATGCATTTAAGTTGTTAAATGAAAACCTATTTTGACCCATTAATAAGAGTTCTTAATCCCAAAAGCCATTTGACTTAGGATTTTATTCAAGTCTGTGAAATAGAGATTTCAGACGACTGAAAATACCAATGTTTCAGATGACTGAAATAAGTTTTAGACGACTGAAATCAAGTTTTAGCAGACTGAAAAGTCCTTCAGTAGACTGAAAGGCACTGAGTCTCAGAACCATTTCTCTGTAAATTTCAGACGACTCATTTGAGTCGACTGAAATAATGTTTGAGTCGACTGAACTATGTTTAAGTCGACTGAAAGGATTTTTGAGACGACTGAAAGGGACTTTGAGACGACTGAAAGTCATGCACTAAAAGACCCAAATTACATCATCTCTGGTATTTTCAGTAGCCTCATTTAAGACGACTAAAATGCTAATTTCAGCTGACTGAAATAAGTTTCAGACGACTGAAACTTTCGGAATGTCACATAACGGCTAGTTTTTTAAACGGTCTTTTGAGCATTAAATGCCCACCAAACCATCTTTTCCAGCATTTATTACTACAGAACGGTCATATTGACCCCTTGGGCTATATATACATGAGTTAAACTCATTTATGAGCATTCATTGAGCTAGAAATAAGATCATTCATTTACAAGCCCTAATTTCACTTGTGAGTATCTATTGAGATACAATCAATAGCTGAGTGAATTTCTGTGTATCCACTCTTTTGAGAGAGTTTCTTGAGCACAAAAACATACTCAAATCATCTTGTTTTCAAGGGTTGAGAGAACCTTCATTTGTAAGCACTTGAAGAGTGTGTTTTGAACAAGTGTTGGTGAAGAATACTTGGAGTTGTAAAGGTTTGCTGTTCTACCTCAAAAGAGAGTGATAGTGGATTGGTGAATCCTCAAGTGAGCTCTTGAGGCGAGGACGTAGGCAGGAAGGCCGAACCTTGTTAATATCGTTTGCATTCTCTTACTCTTAATCTCTTTATTATTGCTTGTTTTTGTGTTTACCTTTACTTGCAATAATCTGATTTTGAGTTTGCAATTATTTTTTAATTTGGCCAATAACCCTATCCACCCCTCTCTAGGGTTATATATCTGGGACAACACATGGCTCTTGTCTCTCTCTCTCTCTCTCTCTCTCTCTTTGTGTATTTGTGCGTTTCTGATCGAGGGCATTAGGGATTTAGAAGCTTAGGGCACGAAGAATAAAAGGCCTTTTAGAACTAAGTTTTGGCTTTTGCAAAAACTCCTTTCAATGGTTTCTAATAACTACATTCACCCATTTTAAAACAATCTAAAATTTCATTTTTTGCTCCGCCGTCTCCCAAAAGTGTCCCCGCCGTGTCCTATTAGTGTCCCCTAGGTGTGTCCGATATTAATTAATTTTTTTATTTAATGGACGTATACGAGCTATGTCTGACACGTGTGAGATATAACTACAACACTCTTAGAGGAGTATCTGTGCTACATAGATTGCCAACTTGATTCAAAGTATTTTATATTGTGATTTTGAGTTTAAAAAAAAAAAATGAAAACAAAATATAATCCATAATAAATGATACCAACTTGATCATTATTGAACTAATCTGGCTTAGTTTAGATGGGTAAAGGGGTTAAATACTTAATAAGGATGGTAAAGCAAAGGGGTTTGATGTAAATCTTTCTTTTACTAAGTAAAATATATATATATATATATATATATATATACACACAGCATGTTAGATAATTTACCCATCCAACTGTAAAAAATCAATACAAAAGTCCTAGAATTCCATTAACAAAATTTAATAGAAAAAAAAATCAGCAAAATAGATCAAAACTTTTTTACTTCCATCTTTGTTTTGAATTTCACAGTGGTGGAGCCCTTCTTTAATGTAGTAATAATTTTTAATTAAATTAGTTGTAATTTATTAATAAATTAGTCATAATTGATATTGAACTGCCCTGTAGCTCAATCTAAAATTCTCCCCTAGCATGTACAAAATCCTCATAATTTGCTTTTAAGTTCTTTAATTATTTTTTTAACCAAAAAAAAAAAAGAAAAACAAAGGGAAAAAGGAATGCTGTTGTGCGGAAACTTGCACGGGCTACCATAGAGCGTGAGAGTTCATCGGAGGAAGGCTTTTATTTCTTCTGACAAAAAACACCTTATCCCGACGCCTCCGCAAAATGATGTGTTTAGGAGTTTGAAGGCGGTAGTTGGTGGGGCCCAAAAATGAGAGACTCCAGCACGGCTGCATTCCACCGAGTCGTGGACACCCAGGATCCAACGACACGTGTCGGTAAAGGCTATTCTCACGGACGAAACCGTCCTCCCCGTAGTCCTTTTCCGTACAATCAGAGGCCACTTCTACTTTCACCGGCTATTCGTATTTCGTAGTTTCACAATTATTGTTTTTTTTTTAAAAAAAAACACACGTCCAAATTCATTAATTCATTTTTTTTGGTAAATTGTAAAAAACTCCCTAAAGCATGGGTTAGTATATAACTTTCCTTATATTTTAATTTTATTAATATGTTTTCATTATATTTTAATTTTTGTCAATGTGCCTCATCATCACTCGTTGTTGATGAAATTTAATAAAAATTAGTCACTTGGCTATGCAAGTGATACCATTAATAGACCCATGTTGTCCAAAATCATTGGAACCCTTGTTGGCGTTATGGCTAATTGAGTAACTCTCGACGATTGGTTTTGTCTTCCAACTGAATTAGGGGGCACATTGATAAAATTAAAATATAAGGAGAGTTATCTGCTGATCCCCATACTTCAGAGGGGTTTCTGCAATTTACCTTTTTTTTTTTTTTTAGAATTACAAATTGATCTGGCTACCACAAATAATTTACATATTATTAGAAGTTAATAGTCATTCTTAGTATGTTAGTAGTCATCTACCATGAAGTTGGTAATAATATATTTTTAACTATGTGTACTAATATAAAAGGCATTTGCAACTTTAGTTGAATGTTGACATAGCATGCCAAAAGCGTACAAATACTTTCAACTATAAAAAGCATTTGCAACTTTAGTTGAATGTTGACACAGCATGCCAAAAGCGTACGAATACTTTTGCATAGTTGAAAGTATTCATACACACCATGAGCCATTTCGCTATTGCTGTTGATATGGGATCTTAGTTTATTTTAGTTATTTTTAGGAGTTTTAATTATTTCTATGTTATTTAGTTGTCGCTTTAAAATTATTAGTTTCCTAGTTAGTTTTGACTTGTTCCAGTAAAACTAAGTTTTCTTTTTCTAGTAAAACTAGGTTTTTCTATTTTATAGTTTTATTCTCTATATAAAGGATTATAAGCCTTATGGCAAAGAGCTTAGCTTTTGATTAATTTGAGATTAGTAATATCGAGAAAGAGAGTTTCTTTTCTTCTTACTTTCGTGTTTAGTGTGAGCATTAATCGTGATTGTTTATTATCTGGCATTGTTCTTATGACAATCAACGGATTAGTGGACACTTATTTATTATTTGGCAAGCTAGTCTCGACCATGTATTTTTCGCTGCATCAAATGTACAGGATGAGATACCTAAATGCTCTAGGAGCATTTCCAACCATGAGGTAAAATGTGATGCAAAGCTATTTTTTGCCTCATGTGTGGAAAGTATGTGCTCCAATGAGTGATGCATTTGGTGAGGCAAATAAAGCTTAAGGCAAATCTTGAGTTATATTTGATTAAAAAAATGGTTCACATGCAAATTGTCACATCATTCTCTAAAAAATGGTTAAAAGTGAAGAGGAAGGTGGGTGAGGGAAAAAATGGCTTACAAGGATTGGAGGGATAGCTTTTTTCATGTAATGCATTTTCACTATAGCGATATATTTTTATATTGTAGAGTTGCAAAAAATGCATATAGCTCGCTTAAATGTCTCACATAGTTGGAGATGCTCTAATAAGTTTTTAAGATAAAAGAAAAAAAAAGGGGTTAAAGTAGTAATTTAAATAATGGAAGTGATTTCTTTTTATTATAATTACCTTCCTATTATCTCTCTCCTTAAGTAGTTTTTATCTTCAAGACTTCAAATTTTTATTTTTATTTTTATTTTCATCTCTTTTGTCAGTAAGGTCCTGATCAAGTCAGTACTTAATAATATAAGTTATATCAGCATCATGCATTGAAAATTGTATCCTATACGTTAACCCAATATACTTCCTAACCCGCTAATACACAAAGTACGACTTCTAATATGAGTGTTGATATAAATTATATCAATATGTGCTCACCTGATCACCTAATTATTATCGTTTGTCAATAACACTTTTTTGGGAGATTTTTGTTAGGATGGTGGTTTTTCTTTTTTTTTTTTTTTCTTTTTTACCATACGTGCTTGGGTATCTAGTTAATATGTAATTATTTGCCCGTAGTTGTACCAATCTATAACTCCCCCCTCCCCTCGAAGAAATTGCATTTTTCAATTGTATGGCCTGTTTGGTTCTTCCATTGAAATGAATGGATATGCTATAGTGAAAAAATTTGAAATTGCAAAAACCACGAAACTACACTTTCCTCAGTTGTCTTACCATCACTTTGAATACTAACTTTGCCACAAACTCATTACCAAAAAAAGAAAAAGAAAAAGAAAAAAAAAGCCAGTACTAGTTTGTAGACTGTAGTAAAAAGATCCTTCTTCAGTTTTAGTTTAGAAAACCACTCCTATGTTTAATTCTCCCTTCTTCATTTTTCCCCTTCTTTTTTTGGTACAATGAGTGGGTTTGAACTTAGAACCCTAACCTATTATGCTTTTTACCTTTTACCCCATTCATCATCCTTTCAATTATAATTGAATGACAAAACATGACTTCATTAAATTGATAGTTTAATGGTAATTAATACTAATTAATTACATTTATCATTAAATATTAAATAGAATTAGTGGATGCATCCTAGCTCTTTTTTCCTTTCTTCTCTCTCTCTCTCTTTTAACCTTGATTATTAAAATTTTGGCTAAACTAATTTTCTAAAAGATGGATTAGACCACCACCTACTATGTGTTAGTTAATGTCTGCGATAGTTAATGTATAAATCTAATTGTGATTGATCCCAAGAAAAAGTGAAAAGCTAGACCCACAACCATATGCTTCTTAAAATGTAAGTCTTATGAATCATTGATCCACTTTAATTGCTTTTTAAGATAGTTTCTTGTTAATGCACCACATGAGTTAATAAAGTACCTGGAAAACTTTTTCACCGTTAAATATTTTTTTCCCCCAATTAGCTCCATATAATTAATGTCATAAAAGATTTTGGAATATTGACTTTTCCATACAAAACTCTCAGTATCTAATTCATTCAACTCATTAGTCTATTTTCTAACTTCAAAAAAATGGTGTATTAGTGGTTCCTAAGATTTATGCATTAAGAAATGGAAGGTTCCAAGTTTGATATCTCACTCTCTTTTGAAATCAACCATCGATGAAATTATTTTAGATGTTAACTTATATGTTGTGGACAATGGTCTAATTTGTGTTTGGAACAGGCTCTTCCACTACGCTCCTACATAAAAATATAAAACTCACTTTCCAAGGAAGTTCTCCACTATTATCAACAACAAAAGAGAGAGAGAGAGAGAGAGAGTAAAAAAAGAAAAAGAAAAAGAAAAAGAGCTTGGAAGTTCTCTACTAATGAACAGTTAACTAAGGTTGGGATAAATTACAAAGAAAAAAAAATGATGTTGTCTACGGAGAGGATGTAGTTGAAAAAAAAAAACTCTCCCATCCTACAAAAATAGTTCTTTTTGAAAAAGCATGTAAATTAATAAAAGCAAAATTAATAAAAACAATTAATGCATTTATTTGTTATCCACTCAATTTTGTTTTTTTTCAAAAATACCTTTATCCATTGATTACATGTGTTGTTATGTTTAAAGTAATTCTTGGTATAATAAAAAGTAATATAAAATAATTAAAATAATTTATAATTTGACCTTTAAAATAACAAATATTTTGAGAAAACTTTTAAAAAAAAAAAAACAGAAGAAAAGAAAAAGGAAGAAAGTCTATTTTTACAGTACAGAATGTGTATAACAGGCGGAGCAGTTATCCGGTAATGTAATGGGTCAAGTTGGACTTCTGATTAGATTCCCTCTATGAGCAGATCAGTACCCGCCTTTTTGAGCGCCCACTTCCGCCTTCCGCCTACTTTATTTTGCCAATAATAATTAATTATTGATTTATGTATATTTTAAAATTTTAAAATCGTAATACTCCGTAATATATTTCAATTGTTTTACACTATCAACACAGAAACCGCACTATAAAAGCAGCTCACCCTCCTCCGTTCACGTCTCTGCATATACTATCACATACACAGAGAAAGAGAGAGAGAGAGAGAGAGAGAGCTTCCCTCGTGTTTTGGATATGTCGCTGCTTTCAGATCTCGTCAATCTTGACCTCTCCGACACCACTGAGAAGATCATAGCAGAATACATATGGTGACTCTCTTTCTCTCCCTCCCTCTCTGTTTGGCGTTTATTGTTAATACTTGGTCTTGTTGTTTGGATAAGTACGGTTTTCTCTATTATTTCGTTGATGGGTCATGCTTTGTTTTTGCTATTCACTTATTCTTCATTATTGTTTTTGTTTGAATGGTCTCTGTTTTGTTTTGTTTTGTTTTTTCAAAAAATAAAAAATAAAAAATAAAAAAATAAAATGTATACCTTGCGTTTGGTTGCTGAGAAGAGGGAGTAAAATGAAGGAAAGCATATGTTTGAATCTTACGGAGTGTTTATTTTCATTTTTTGGATTCCAAATCATGGAGAAGTTGGCCTCAATAAAGCAAAGTAGTTTTTATTAGGCACTGTGGAGTGGCGTTTTCGGTTTTCTCAAGTTCCCAATGGGGAAAAGTAATCAGATTCGAATTTTTTAATCTCGTATCTTTTCCCACCAATCAAACAGAGCATGGTGTGTTTGTTGATCCCATATTCTTGTTGCTTTGTATGGAGTTTTGATCTCATCTATTACAGTGTTTACAGTCAATGGGTGTGCATTGCTTTTGCTTTCCCTTCCATGTGATCAACCAATGGGTTTATACGATGTAGTTTTTTGCGTTAATTTTTCTGATTTTCATTTCACTACCATTGGTTCACTTTCTGGTTGGAGTTTTATTGCTAAATGCTAATCCCTTGTCCTCCTTGTTAGTTAGATAGTGCTCTGTGCCTCTGTGTATGTTTTTTTTTTTTTTTTTTCAAGAGCTTTCTTGTGTATGGTTGTGCTATGTTCTTGTTTATCTTCATCAGGATTGTCAAATTATTGAATTAATTTTCCCCTTTTGGTTTTCAAATTCTAGGATCGGCGGATCGGGCATGGACCTCAGAAGCAAAGCTAGGGTAATCATATTTCTCCAGGGAAAAAAATTTCGTTGTTAATGTTTTTTCTTATTTGGGTATAAAATTGATTTATGTTTCTGATTGTTGGGTCTATACAGACTGTTTCTGGACCCGTCAGCGATCCCCAAAAGCTTCCCAAGTGGAATTATGATGGATCTAGCACAGGTCAAGCTCCTGGACAAGACAGTGAAGTGATCCTATAGTAAGTTTTCATATTCTTTCCTCTTTTTCTTACCAATTTTTACACAAATTTTTTTAAAAAATTAAAATTTTGGCTTCTTCTTCTATTCTCTGTCTTACTCATTCTTTTTAAGAAACTATTAATGAGTTTAATTTCTTGGTGTATTGTTGACATAACAACAAAGTCCTCAAGCAATTTTCAAGGACCCCTTCAGGAGGGGCAATAACATTCTTGTGAGTCATTCGTTATCGAATTATATTCTATATTCAATTCATTTGGTTTATAGTTCACTGATTGTTATATTTTATAAGCATATTATAGACTTGATCACACTCCTTTTCTTTTAACCTTAATTGACATAGGTCATGTGTGATACTTATACTCCGGCGGGAGACCCAATTCCAACCAACAAGAGGTGTAATGCAGCTAAAATATTTAGCCATCCAGAAGTTGTTGCTGAAGTGCCATGGTATCGTCTAGTTCATGCTAATTCGAAGCTCTTTAAATTTAACCCTGTTATTTTTTTGTTGGACTTATCTGATTTAGAAAAATAACAGGTATGGTATTGAGCAAGAGTACACCTTGTTGCAGAAAGATGTTAAATGGCCTATCGGGTGGCCTTTGGGAGGTTATCCTGGACCTCAGGTACTGAAAATCATAATCTTCCTTGATCAAAATAATTATCTTTATTTATTTTTATTTTATATTTTTTTTGCATTTCAATTTATTTGAGTGAATAATAAAAATTCTTTTGCTTTTAGAAGCTGTTAAAGGAATTAATAGATTAGTTGTTTCTTTTCTCAGATTCTTGAACTCTTGGTAAAGATTTTATTTTATTTAAAAAAAAAAAAGGTTTCTGAAGCTATAGGCAGGAACCTTTTTTGAGTGGTGAAAAGGAGATAAAATATTTAACTGTCATGTCAGTAGATTTAAAAAAAAAAAAAAAATAATAATAAAAGAACATAATATTTATTATAGTTTTTGCTAAATCAAATAAATCGGAATTTCTAAACAAATCCTCAACTTCGTGCAACTTTTCTGTTAGTATGCATAATACTATTCATTTCAAAAATGTCAATAGCTAATAATTATCAGATATTAGCAAAATTCTTGAGCAATTTAAATATGACTAGATATGCTTCTTTTTTCCCCACATGCATTGGTTTATTCAAACCCAAATTGACTTATTCTCTTAATTATGTCATATTTTTGCAAGCATTTTGCTATTGCAGGCATTTCATAATATTTTTCTGATCAATACACAACTCCTGAATTATTCTTGATTTTAAGATATGATTCTATGGTCCTCTATTCTTTCAAATTCTTTATATATATATATATATATATATAGACACACACACACACACACACATATACACACACACACCAATGTTTCTTGGAGCATGGTTCACTTTGGTGCGTGGTACGCGGTATGTGTACAGGTATTTGGTATGGGTAAGATGCCTTACTTGGTACACGGTATATGCTAAGGGTAGGCTTAGTTGGTTTCGCTAATTGGGTTGAGGGTCACGTTGAAACTTTTATTCATGTCGCTTTGGTTAATCTCACATAATTACTAATAATCCTAATTTGAGAGTTAAAGTTGTAACTTCGAAAACAAAAGTATATGTCTCTCTCTCCTTTATATTTTGGGAAGCTAAAATTGGAGATCCAGGTTGCAAATGAATCGCATTTTGGGTTGTAGACCCCAGATCGTGGTTTGAAGGGGGGTCAAGAGATCTTGGTAACGCTGATCCACACGCTTGGATTTTCAGGATTAGCTATGATTTTTATTAGTGGACTCCTGTAACAGCTGTGTAATTGCAAATTTTGATGTCTCAACAGGGACCATACTACTGTGGTATTGGTGCTGACAAAGCCTTTGGGCGTGACATTGTTGATTCTCATTACAAGGCATGCCTTTATGCTGGCATTAACATTAGTGGCATCAATGGAGAAGTGATGCCAGGCCAGGTAAATAAACGATATTCTTTTTCTATTTTCATTTTTTGTACGATACAATATTCATCATTAGACAGGTTTTTACCTTTGTTTTTCCCTTGTTTCCTGTATTGTTGTAGTGTTGTTTATTAGCATGTGTAGTTTGAAAACATTAAACCTTAAACCTTTCTTCATGTTATACAGTGGGAGTTTCAAGTTGGCCCTTCTGTCGGCATCTCTGCTGGAGATGAATTGTGGGTGGCTCGTTACATTTTGGAGGTAATTTAATGTATTCAGTCTTAAGACACTACTGCTACTACTACTACTACGACTGTCACTTCCAATAATATTACGATATGTCATTGTCCTAAGTACTTGCAACTGTGCATCAACAGAGGATTACAGAGATTGCTGGAGTTGTGCTTTCCTTTGATCCCAAGCCCATCCAGGTTACAATTTTCATTTTCATTTTTTATTTTTTAGGTTGGGGGGTGTAGTTTGATCTGCCCTCCCAATCACCTTTGTTTTCCTTGTTAAATTGCAAAACCAGAAACTATTTGACGTCAATATTTAGCTATATAACTTGATTTGGGTTTTAACTTTGATCTTTATCTTGCCAGGGTGATTGGAACGGGGCTGGAGCTCACACAAACTACAGGTAATATATGTGATTTTATAACTGCTTTCTTGTGAAAAGCATGGTGGGAGGATTTCCCATTTAAAGTGGACTGTGGCTCTTAAGATTATAATTCTCTCTCTCTCTCTCTCATAATTGATAAGTTTATAATGCTGGTTTTCAGCACTAAGTCCATGAGAAATGATGGAGGTTATGAGCTCATTAAGAAAGCAATTGAAAAGCTTGGGCTGAAGCACAAAGAACACATTGCAGCATATGGGGAAGGCAATGAGCGCCGGCTCACTGGACGACATGAGACGGCAGACATCAACACCTTCTTATGGGTAAAAATATTATTGCTTCTTGACAGAATGTTAGAATTCTATTTCTACTACTAAAATATTTGCTCGGTGTTTGAAAGATACAATTTTTTCTTTTCTTTTCCATTTTTTTTTTTTTTTTTTTTTTTTTTTTTTTTTGTTTTTGTGATTTCGAAAATCAAATCTATCAAAATTAGAAGTCTGATAAGTTGGTTTTTAAAGATTGAACTAGCATAGTGCCACAATCCAGAATTCATGAGTCAAAATTGGAATCATGGGAATGCTTTATTTTTGGTCAAACTGATACCTTCATAAAATTGGGTCTCCATAGTGAACCTGATAATTTCAATTGGAAATGATTTTTGGGTCCAAACACGTTTCAGTTCCTTACATTTGATTGTTGTACAGGGAGTTGCAAACCGGGGTGCATCTATCCGAGTTGGCCGAGACACTGAGAAAGCAGGTAAAGGCTATTTTGAGGACAGGAGGCCTGCCTCCAACATGGACCCATACGTGGTCACTTCAATGATTGCAGAGACCACCCTCCTATGGAAACCATAAGTGCCCAGTTACAGCCACCTTGGAGATCTTATCGCTCTTGCTGTTTTCCCATGGGTCATAAAGAGGAAGAGAGAGTATTTCAATAGGACTTTTCCATCTCTTTTCTGTTAGAATAGTCTTTCCTGCTAGCTTTGTGCTATTTCAGTGTTTGCCCTTGTATTTGAGGTAGCAAGGCGAGTTTATTGCTTCCTTGCCTTATGAATTTGCCTCGTGTCGAATAATGGTAACTCTTAAATTAATAACAATATGAAAGGGCTAATTTCTATTATTTGGGAATGGATTGAATATATTTTTATTTATGGCCCTTTTACCAATAAGTATGTTTGCTTGGCCTCTTCCATCGACTTAGTTTAGCCCATGTATACTATAATTTGATGTTGAGACGTTTAAAATTTCAGATATGGAGTATTTGATTTAGGGTTAGGGCAATACAATTTTTCTTCGCTTAATTTGGAATCTCACAACAGCCAATCTACTCACAACCTAATATTAGAAATATTTGGGAATGCCAGCCTTAGTAGGAAGGTCGAAACGAGAAATTTTTCGGTACATTAAGGACAGGATTCGGAAGAGGATACAGGGATGGAAGGAGAAAATGCTTTCAAAGGCAGGGAGAGAGGTTCTCATCAAAGCTGTTGCCCAATCCATACCCACTTTCGTTATGGGTTGTTTTAAATTGCCTATTTCTTTGTGTGCAGAAATTAATGGCTTAATTGGCAAGTTCTGGTGGGGACAACAAGGGGAAGAGCGTCGAATTCATTGGGTGGGATGGGGAAGATTATGTCATGCAAAGAATGAGGGGGGAATGGGATTCAGGGATTTGGTAGCTTTTAATAAAGCTCTGTTAGCCAAGCAAGGCTGGCGTATGCTGACAAATCCAGAAAGTTTGGTGGCGAGAATTTTTCGAGCAAGGTACTACCCTTCATCGACTTTCCTTGAGGCACGATTGGGGTATAATCCGAGTTATGTTTGGCGGAGTATTTGGGAAGCGAGGTCAGTTGTTGACAGAGGAACTCGTTGGAGGATTGGGGATGGAAAATCTGTTCGAATATGGGGAGATAAATGGCTCCCTACACCACCTTCTTTCCAAATAACTTCTTCACGGGGTGATTGGAATAGAGATACTCGGGTTATTGAATTGATTGATTCTTCGACTAGGAGATGGCGAGCCAATTTGATTTCAGCACTCTTCTTGCCGCATGAAGCTGAGTCTATTTGCAGGATTCCTTTGAGTGTTAGGATGCCTCCAGACCGGTGGATATGGGGTTATCATCCAAAAGGTATGTTTACGGTTAAGAGTGCATATTACATCGCACAGAACATGTCAGAAGAACTAGCAAGTCCTATTGGCCATGTGGGGACAGCTTTATGGAAAAAAATTTGGCAATTGGATATACCGAGCAAAATTAAACTATTTGCTTGGAAGGCTCTCCATGATATCTTGCCAGTTAAACTGAATTTACAAAAAAAGAAAGTTAATGTGGATGAGCGGTGTGTGCTATGTGGAGTGAGCGATGAAAGCGCTATTCATGTGCTCAAAGAGTGTGATTTTGCGGAACAAGTTTGGATGGGCAGCCAACTTAGTTTGAGCTCTCAACACTCATTAGCGAGCAACTTCTGGGTATGGATGGAGGAGATTTGTGGGAAGGTGGATGATGCTGATTTAGGTTTGTTCATCACGCTGGCTTGGGCAATTTGGATAGCAAGGAATGAAAAAATTTTCAATGGGATACAACGGAGCTCGACAGAAGTCATTAGGTGGGCTTCTTTGTTTTTGGGGGAATTCAGAGCAGCAAGGTACATCTCTGAGGCAAGGAGCAGAGAGCCCCGAAGACCTGGGATATGGCGTCCCCCAATTAGAAATATTTATAAGCTTAATGTGGATGGTGCACTATCACTTGATAAGAGTATTACTGGTATCGGTGTTGTGGCACGTGACCACGAGGGAGAGGTTGTCGCAGCAATGGGTCAGAACTTTCAAGGCAACTTGGAGCCAAAACATGTAGAGGCGTTGGCTTTTCAGTGCGCACTGCATTTCGCTAGGGATATTGGGCTACGGAAAATTATTGTGGAGGGTGATAACCTTGAAGTCGTGCAAGGTATCCTTAATGTGGTGGAGGATTGCTCTAGTTTGGGTCTCATCTTTGAAGACATAAGGGAGGATAGTGGGCATTTTAGTTCCATTAGTTTCAAGCATATTTATAGGGAAGGGAATGCTGTAGCCCACTGTTTGGCTAAACATGCTTGTAATACGAATTCTACATCTATTTGGTTGGAGGAGGTTCCTGAGTTTATAAGGGACCAAGTTCAACTTGACATCAGCTTAATGCTTTCTTAATAAACACCTCTTTATCAAAAAAAAAAAAAAAAAAAAAAAAAAATATTAGAGGGCGAAGTGTTTTACATTATGCTTCTCTGCAAATCAAACAGCGCGTAGTTGATAAGAGATTTGTGCACACTACTGTCTTCTTAAGTGCTCTTAATTTGGGCACTTCATCTGACTGAAAGGGAATCTAAATGCAGTTTCCATGGTATTGAGATCCATTTTCCATGAATTCAAACCCTGCCCAAGCATGTGAACACTCTCGAGTTTTCAGTTGGCAGTGCCTAATTATTTGAATATGCACTTTCATGATGTCTGCCAGCACATGTTTCCATATGAAACAATTTGTATACTTCTTCAAAGTAACTTGTATGGTTTGTTGTTGGCTTGGGATATTTCTTTGGGGGATAGATGCAGCAGGTCTCATTCACTTCACATTCAATCGATGCAGGGTGTCTCACTATAACTGCTGTGAGGCTTTGGTTTTCAATCTTGCATGTTGGGAACAATTTATTCATATTACCAGTTGTGTTTATGTTCAAAAAGTCGAGGACCCTCCTCCATGTATTTCTGTAGTCTTTGTAACACATGAGATATGTTTTGAAGTCATGGCTAATGGCTAATAGGCCAGGACAGTTATAACAGGTCTGTTGTGTGCGCTTTGGGCTGTAAGGAAATGGGGAGTTTAGATTTGTGAGAACAAGTAGTCGCAAAAATTTCCCTTAAAATGTTCAGAGTGTGTTTCTGCAAAATTTCTCAATATCTTATTTGAAAGATAGAAAGTAAGGGTAAAAAATGGTACATGCTTTCAAACAAAAATGCTTTCTTTGAACCTCCAAAATAATTACCATAAAAGAGAAAAAGTAAAAACCTTCCAAAATTGACTCCATTCGACTTCATCCACAAAAAAGCTTTTGTTCGAAGCAAATATAAACAGAATTTTGACAGAAAGGCTCAAACAAATATATATTCATGAAAGACCTAGATTGTTCGTTGTCCCCCCCCCCCCCCCCCCCCCCCCAACACACACACACACACACACACAACTAGTAGGGCTAAAAGAAAGCATTAGGAAAGCGTTGTGGGAAGAAGAGAAGTTAGAGCTGCCATTTCATGTTAGCCACCTTAAAAGATGGGACATTGAGACACAGCCATTTCACTTCACCGTGACTCCATAGGCACCCACATCGCTCGAGTTGGTCTCCTAATTTAATTGGGCTAATTTAATTCCTTTATCACATGCAAGTCAATATTAATTAATAAAAAACAGCATGCTAATCAATCATCTATCCATCCAAACAAACTATCAATCATGAGAGAATAAGAAATAAGATAATAAAAACAAAACAAACACTAAGAAGTAAGGAAGAATAAAACAAGCAAGGAAAAAAAAAACAAACAAAACCTAGGATACTTAGTATCCTAAAGCGGACTTGAACTCAAGTGAGCACTTACGTATCTCACAAATGAACAAGAAAGAATCAAAGTCCACGTAGTTGGAATGAGAAAGGTTATTCTCTTCACAAAGAACTAACATAAATCTTAAGTTTTCATTTTTAAGAAGATGAAAGTTTCCAAAAAAGGGAGAAGGGAAAATAGGAAGTTTTATAAAAAAATGGAACTTTAGAGAAATAGAAAGTTTTATAGAAAATGAAACTTAGGAGTTACCATAATTCTCTATGAAGAAAATAGCCCAAGGGGGAGAAGAGCGCAAACAAAAAGGAAACATACCATACCTTAACTTACTATATGCAAAACTTCCCAAAACATCAACAAAATTCCAAATAATCACCCTATTTATGCTATAGGACAATTACCATACTCAAATCAACCATAAACATGCCTAATTTATCATTATAAGACATAAATCAAATCTGGATATAATATTAAACAACTCTAAAATACCCTAATAATCATGCAAAAAGAAGAAATCAAACAACTAATAAAACCCTAATGTAATAGAACACTTATCATGTGATAACTAACCCTAGAACATGCAAAACTCACTCTCTACATGCAACCTAACATGATAATCACCAAAACAGTAGCAAAACTAATTAAAAACATGCTAACAACCTATCAAAATCATATAAAAAGAGAGATACCTTAGATGCACATATCAAAATGGTAAACTGTAGAGCACATAAGAGAGAAGAATACATACCTTGGATGCAATAATCTTCATGCTGCAATAATTTATCGAACCCACATATTCATGGTATGAAAATAACATCATGAATCATGCAAAATCATCACAAAAAATTTATACTAACATCCTAAACATGCTTATGTGAACCTAGGAAAACGGCCCACAAAATCACATGTAAAAAAAGAGTTGCCACCTCATTTTTTACGGAAAAGAGCAAAATGCCAAAATGTTTTATTTCCAAAAACCTCATGACTCCATTTTGAAAGGAAAGGCAAAGTCTATAAAACCAAAAAATTAGATTTGGGGGCTAAGTTACGATGTGGGAAGGTTTTGGGCTAAGCCCATAGGCACCCACATCGCCTGAGTTGGTCTTTTAATTTAATTGGGCTAATTTAATGACTTAAACACATGCAAATCAATATAAATCAATAAAATACAGCATGCATATCAATCATAAATCCATCCTACTCCTCTAGCAATCATATGTGATGGGTAAATTCATCTTACTTTACTAGCGATTACATAAGATAAAAGAATAAAATAAAAGAAAAAGGAAAACCTAGGATACTTAGTATCCTAGGGCGGACTTGAACATCAATTAAGTGCCTACGTATCTTGTATTGAATGTATAAGGATCAAAGTTCATGTAGTTATATTAGAATAGGGTTATAGCCTAATTGTGACTTATGGTAAACCCTAAGTTTCATTTCATAAAATATAAAGGATTTCCAAAGACAAATGATTCTCAATATGGTATTTCGATGAAAGATGGAAACTTTTTGAAAAGGGGTGAAAGGAAACCCTAAAATTCACTATATCCCTCTATTAGGAAATAACCCTTGGAGGGAGAAGATAAAGAATAAAGAGAGAAAATGGTATTTTCTATAGCCATCATGCTTACCATTCACAACCTATCAAATAATCACCCTATTTCATAAGGTAATTACCATGTTTGCAAGCTTTTTATTTGTAACAACAAAAAATAATCAGTCTACTTTCTATGGGATAAGTTCACCTGCTAAACTCATAATTTTCCATTTATATGTTCAAAATATCACCACAATGATAATTATTAAATTTGGATAGAATAAATCAAGACCTAAAATTATCCCAATGATGATGCAAAAGACAAAAATCAAAGAATAACGAAGACCCTAATATGCTCCTACATACAAAGACCTTGTCTACATGTACAAAACTATGAAAAATGTGCAAAAGAACTCTATAATAATCATGAAAATATCAAATAATATCATTAAGCATGTAAACAAAGCAAACTCAAGACAAAAATATAATATTTTATGTAAAACATGAAAAAATGCCTTCTTATGGCGAGCTTTCTTAAACAAAATTATCCTAAGATAATTTTACGTGGAAATCACTTCGTATGAAGGTTCCATCAACATATCCTAGGTAAAATATGTACTTAATTTAGAACATATTAAAAGTGATTACATGCTTAAACACATTCTCGAATACCGTCATGCAAAACCCTATCATCTAAAAAGAATAATTATCCTTAGAAAAGGATGATGTTTCCAAAAACCTTTAAAAAATCCACTATATGAATGCAAACTTAGCATGATTCAACTACATGTAACATATATAGAACGACCATGATGAGCAATGACTTAAAAAGCTATGCTAAACATGTCATATGAAACTTGCATAAAATGAGGATAACGAAAACCTTAATCTCACAATTATGCATAATAACCCATGAACCAACCCTAAAACATACTCAAACTGTCATGAATATCATATATATTAACTAAAAAAAGCATTAACTCATGATAATCATCACTGCAAATAGGCCATATGGAACATGCATGACTTGAAAGGATAAAAATGATAATGCTTTCAAAACCCTAGTAAACTAAGGATTCTTAAGCATATTAAGCCATGAACTATCCTACAATCATACATATAATATCACAAAAGCATTGGATTTAATCAATTTGTAGAGCTACTACATGCATTAAAAAGAAGAAGAAGAAGAAGAAACCCTAATTCCAGAAATTAAAAGAAGAGTTTACCTGTTGTAGAGCTTCTCTTGCCTTTAAAATTCTTCTTCGCTTTCTTCGTAGGGTTAGCGAACCTTTCTTTGATGTTTTTTAACTCTCAATTTCATAGCTCCCTTTCTCTCTAAGTATAAAGTGCTCTTGTGGCCTCTATATGTGCTGAATATCATGTTCTTTATATAGTGGACTGACCTAATAAACCAATGGCTAAGATTAATTCATTAAATAATGATCCTAAGGCTATTAGAGACTCTTTTGGTGCTTAAATAACTCAAAGCACTACAACAAAATATATATTTTATAGCATTTTTCTCAAAATACTTAAAAATTATATTGTTAATAGCATTCTTAAAATAAAAAAAAAGCTCTAAAAATGTATAGGTTTGTAATTAATAATTCTCGTATCCTTATTAATGACAAATTAGGAACGCTAATGTATAAAAAGTAAATTACAACTTTAATTTAATGCTGTGGAAATAGCCTAAAGAAAAGAGATAAGCATTGGCGCCAAAATAAAGGAAGCAACCCCATGCACAACCCTGCGCACGTTGTGTTCCCCTCACATGTTCCCTCTCTTTCTCCCCCATACTCTGATCGATAATGGCATTTGTTTCTCAATCCCATTCGCTTTTCTCTCTTGCTCTCTTCTGGGACTGCACATGTCGTCACCAGTGTGCTAATTCCCAAGCTAGTTGCTCCTGCTCTTTTTCCCCATTTCAAGAGAAACTGTAGTTAATTGGAAACTCTCATTTCTCTAAAGATCTGTATCACATACAATGATCACTTTAGTAGCACAGGTAAATCACTTTTCTCTTATGATTTTGTGTGTATTTTGAATTTATATGTTTTTCTGTTAGGGTTTGCTATATTTTTTAAAACTGATTGAGAGGTAGGGTTTTGAAAAACTGATTGAGAAGTAGCATTTGTCGTTAGTGTTTGCTATATTTTATGTTTGGTTTATTACTCCTTATCATTAATTGAAATTGGTGAGATCTGGTGCGACTTTTTCTTGGAGCTGTAACCACTTCTTTCATTATAGTTTGCCAAATCATTAAAATCCCCTGCTACTAAACAGGGAAGATCATGTTCTTCTGCAAAATTGGCCCATATTTTCCTAGAAAATTTATTTGTTACTGGGGTTAGAACTTGTATACGCTGTTGTCATAATCCAAAGAGGGTGATCTTTCATCTTTCCCACTAATAATTGCATGGATGGCTTGCTTTGTAGAAGAAATAATCTATATAGAAATTGAATCCCCTTTCCACATGAGCCCTAAATCAAATCACCACTATACTCTAAAGAGCTACTAATGCATTATATTTAATGCATCAATGATGGGAAACAACAAGTAAATGATACATTTTAAGAGCGAAGATTATACCAATTCTTGTAATTGAAGTTACTACCTAATACTATTACATGAACTTCTTTGGAACGATGAGGACTGGTAGTCCTTGAGTTGGTACTGGCATTGGATCCCTACTGAAAAAATTGTCATTGTAGCATAACTTCCAAGTGAACCGAGTGACCACTGCTTGTTAGGTGTTTGTTGTTTTGTCTGTGTGAGCTGTAGTTATCTGTTGTGTTATCTTAGTAGGTGTTTAAGCTGTGTTATATTTGATCTGGTGTTGGTTTGAGGTATTTGGTGTACTAATAGTCTGAAACTCATTTAAACTAAGTTAATTTAATAAAATTTCTTTTGCTCATAAAAAAAATAATAATAAAGTTTGCAGAAGTTGTTAGTAGATGTATGTGGAGTGGTTATAAGTGGCGGCATTGTGGCATCTAGAGGTTTGCTTATGGGTTTGCTGGATATTACTTTAAGAGGGAGGAGATTTTACTTGGTCTAAACAATAAGAAAGATGAGACCTCTTAATCAATTTATAGCACGTCGATGATTTAGACCTAAAACTAATTGGTCTTACCTGAGTGACCTCCATGGACACTCAGATGATCTTGCCCGGACAAAAACCTAGGTGAGACCCATCCAGTGGTGGGTGGTAAAAAGTGGTTAGTACAAATTCAAATTTGCATTAAAAGAAAGGTTAAAGTTCTTGTTCCAAAGAAACAATACTGTCCAAAGACTAGCGGATTGCAATTACTTATATAGTCAAAGAAATAGGAAGACGAAGATTAAAAAAAATAAAAAATAAAAAATAAAAAAGGAAAGAAAGAAATTAGAGGGAGAAACACAACAACATCACAGTTCGATTGGAGCGAGATAAAACATACACGTTCAGTCGCAAGATACTACATATGCACTTTTATTCAGTGTTCATGGTTCACATTTTAGAACACTTGCAACCCTTATGATGAGTTACTACAAGAAGGCTACATGCAGATTATTTTCCTTCGCCATAAATTCATGTTCCTATTTCCTGTAAATGAGTTCTGAATGGAAAATGAAACTAAATAATTTCTAGAACAGAAAATAGAAGTCTTAAGAGTCTAAAGGCAAGAAACATAGGCCTCAGTCTAAAGAATTTACAAAATAAATAAGACATTTCCCAATTACTGTCATAAATTTAGATGATTTGAGTTTGTTAAAATAAAATACATAAATAACTAAAAGGAAAAAAAAGATGCATGTACAAAGTAATAAAATCAATAACATATTATTCAAATTATTTATATGCATTCTCATCTACCATCACAACTAGAGTCATACTTTCTATAGCAATAAAAAGTAAGAGATAACATGGGATATACAAATTTTTGAAATCATCTCAGCAGTTCATTTCATAAGTGCATACAATCAAAGCATAAAGCAACAATGTAAACTATTTATTCAGCCACCCAATCCTTAAAATCATGTAAAGCTAATAGGTGGGTTTTGTTTATATGCATCCAAAATAGGACTTTTCTTATCATCCCGAGATTGATTGCATAAAGCCTGTGTTAAGGCATCTAAATCCCCATAGGTTAGCAATAATAATCATGCAATGCTTAATAGTCCATTTTTATTTTTAACTGTTCTCTTGAGCCTCTTTTTAGGCCAGTTACACTAAAACCATAACCTCATTGCCATGGAAAGCTTAACAACCTATTTGCCCAGTTAGGCTCCATTAAACAAATTAATACACTGAACATAGAACTAATATCATCACCATTATGAGGCTACATTCACTCGAATAGATCATAGTTTTTGAAATGTTCTTCCAGGAAATCTTTTTTTACCCGTAATGCGCAGTTTATCTTTTTTTTTTTTTAAATTTGAATCTAAATTTAAAAAAAAAAATAAAAAATTTCCTATTGGTATTCAAGTTGAGATTTTCTCATTTTGCATCCACAAAATTTGAGACCAGATCAAAGGGATGAAAGAATCAAGCTGTGGAGAGGTATGTTATCATTGTGTGTGTTTTGATACTCTGCTATTTGTTTTAATTCATTCCAATTTTGATTGCTCTCAATTTGTCATTAGCACTATACCTTAACATATTTCATGCATTAAAGGTCAGAGTTATAAATATGATAACTTTGAGTAGAATTAGCATTTTTCAAGACTAACATTATTACTAACCTCTTACATTTATTTAATAGATGTGAATTACTACTATTATATTTCAAATGATAGCTATTAAAATGTCTAGTTCATGGAATATTATAAGATCTTTCTTTGGGATTTAGTTTTAGTTTAGGCCTTTAGGGTCTAATAAAATTCACTTTAAGTAACGGTGAAAGTGCTAGTAGTTTTGTAACTAAAGTTGAATTTATTATTGGTCATATTAGGCTGGAAATTAGCAAGTGGTGTTATCACGATGGACAGAGATTGGGTGCATCTTAACAAGTAATGAAAAAACATATCGCTAGATTAATGATTATAAGGCGTACACATATGGCATGTACTAAAATATTTAATTTACTAATTGTTAGAGTTACGGATGAGTACAAAGAAGCAGCATGGAAGTTTGTAAAGATGGTTGAGGTAAATGTAGGCAACGGAGAAAAGATTCTATGCCCTTGCAAAGATTTTCAGAACTTATGCCATTTTCCTATTAAAATTGTGCATGAGCACTTAGTCATAAGGGGAATGGACTCAACGTACACAACCTGGTTTCATCATGGGGAGCAACCGAGTGCATCTGGAAACCTGAAGTTGTGGAAATTTTAGATACATTTAATTTATGTAGAGCTGCTGTATACCCATCTGATGAAGATATTGTAGAACCTGTTGGAGAAAGAAGAAATGAGGAAATCACTAAAATCTTAGAAGATGCTGAAACCCCTTTGTACCCAGGTTGCAAAAATTACAAAAAGTTATCAACGGTCATAGTTTTGTACAAGCACAAAGCTCTAAATTGTTTGTCTGATAAGAGTTTCAATGAACTTTTAGAGATATTGCGTGATATGCTACCACAGGATAACACAATTCCTAATTCCATATACTCGGTTGGAAAGTTAGTCAAGTAATTTTTATCTTGGGTACGAGAAGATTCATGCATATGTGAACGATTGTTGTTTATTTAGAAAGGAGAAAAAGGGATGGGAGACATGTCCAAAATGTGGTTCTTCCCAATGGAAGGTAGATCAACACACACAAAAGATTCAAAAAGGGACCCCTGCAAAAGTGTTGAGATATTTTCCAATAATACCTAGGTTTAGGAGGATGTTTAGGTCACTAGAAATGGCTGAAAATTTAAGGTGGCATTTCACCCACAAGAGTGACGATGGAAAGATGAGAAACCATGTGGATTCCTTGGCATGGGACTCGATTGATAGAAAGTGGCCCTCTTATTCAGCAGAGTCACGAAATCTTAGACTTGGTCTTTCTACTGATGGTTTTAATCCGTTTCGTGATTTGAGCTCAAAATATAGTTATTGGCCAGTGATGCTTGTTACGTACAACCTACCACTATGGCTATGCATGAGAAAAGAGAATATAATGTTAACATTATTAATTCCAGGGCCTAAGCAACCTGGTAATGATATTGATATTGTATACACCCCATTTTCATATCCTAATTCCACACCTTTTCACCTTAAGAGCATTATCACATACAGAGAATTACATCATTTTGGCACCTAATCTTTTTATTTAGGCTCTAGACACCCTTAAGAATCCATGCTATCTTCCGGGTTCAATTTGGTTAAGTCTTGATATCTAATAAGAACTTTTACGACTTAAAGGGCATTTATGTCATTTCACTTGCATAATTCTTATTCGATGTCTAATTCTCATCAAATTTATCCTGGGATGATCCTAATGTCCTTATAATGTCATTTGTAGGCTTGGTTTAAAGTTTGGTAAGCTTTGGAATTGATTTGGTTAGGGATGATCCATAATGTGCTCGGTTTAGCTCCATTCGTCAGCTTTCTTTAAAATTGACTTCTAATTCAATCCCAATTTTTAAAATAATGGCCACATTGGTGTTAATTGAGCTTTAATTAATGTTTTCAAATGAATAAAATAATTTCCAAAAGGTTTTGGTTACAAGCATGGCTTAATCGGAATACAAACCCTTATTTTACCCTTAGTTGCATTTCAGACCCCGATGAGCCGTATTTGCTTGGTTTATGGCCAATTGACCCATTGTGGATCAATTTTGACTTAATTTGAGTCTTAATATGTGGGAAATTGAATTAAAAATGTTTTTAAAAAAGAATGGATGAATTCGGACTTAAAATGAGCAAGATTCATCCAAAGTATGCTTTAAAACCAGCTTTCGTATTTTTGCCATAACTTTTGACTCGAAAGTCAAATTTGGATGAAATTGGTCTTTTTGAAAAGGTATTTTAAAGCTCTACAACTTTGTGTCTCATAAAATATTTCCAATTCCAACGTTTTCATGCCATAAAGGGCCAAACAGCCAGTGAGGTGTCCACTTGGTCACAATCCTTATCCTTTTAATTTTTTGACTTTATTTCTTAATTTTGACATTATATCTTCAACTAATCTGGATTTTTCCAATCTTTTTGATAATGTTTGATAATTATCACTTAGATTTGAGATAAATGTCATCTCTTAAGATTGATTTTAGGCCATTGGATCATCCTTAGCTAGATTAAATCCAAACCATCCATTCTACCCACTTTCTAGCTATAAATAGGGGTCCTCCCCTCCTTCATTCTACACCAAGTCTGTAACGACCCGAAATGGAGGCCATTAGTTAAGTAGTAAGAAAACAACTTTTAAAGCTAAATTTGGTGGATGTTTAATAGAAATAATTCTTTTGAAAATATTTTTAGAAAATCTGGCATGGTCCTGTTTGTAAATAGGACATACCAAGTTATCGACTAGTCATAAAACCTATAGAAAACGCATTTATAAGCTTTTCCAGCCATCCACACAATATTTCAAAAATAAAGAAATCTACGACTATATCATAGCCACATGGGTCTCATTCAGATATACATCCCACTACTCAATTATTTATTACAGGCCATGAAATTAAAATTAATACATGCCAAGCCTATCTCCAATATTCTCTACATGAATGCAAGCATGCTGACGTGCTCCAAAAAACTAGGTTAGCTTAGCTTGAAAATATGACCTATAAGAAAACTGTGGGGGTATGAGCTACATGCTCAGTAGGAAAACATTTCTCAAAATAACCCAAGGTTTTTAAAAACCATAGTTTATATACATTTCAAAAACCCTGCAAAACCATTGATTAGTTTGCAATATAATCTTTTAATAAATAAAACTAACACAGGTAAAATGAAATAAATTGCGAAAGTTAAATCATTTAATACCAATGCCCCTTTTTCCTTTTTGAAAGAGGTAATAAATAACTCAAGTTATTTGTTATCAAAGTCATCATTTTATAAATGAATTATCCATCATAATCTGATATCATATCACGGCCTTATAAGCCAATCATCATTATCCACCATATCTGGCAATCCATAACCTCAGTCTTTTAAACTGATAAATCCTCCCCAGGTCATACGGGGCCCTCGGGCGTGGAAATAAGAGGAAACACTATGGATCCCTATCTGGGTCCAGAAAGTAACCTCAAGAGGAAACACAGCAAGACATCCCTACTTGGGACCGCAGTAACCTATATTCAGGCATGTAGCCCAGGACTAAAGGATAGGAAAACACGACAAGACATTCCGTTCCTTTGGGACCACAGTAATCCTGTCTCTAGTAGCCCTCACCATCACCATATCCATATTATCACCATTTTTCTTTTCATTTATTAATTTCATAATTTTCACATAATCCGGAAAATTATATATAAATTTTTCAAAAATCACATAGTAGGTTTGTTCTTAGAAAACCATTTGAAATAACTCCATAATTCCTATATAAACCAGAAAATTTTATATATATAAATTTTCCAAGAAAACCACATAACAGGTGGGTTCATAAAAATCACAGTAAATAATCCCCCATAAATCATTTTCAAATGAATGATTTCAAAAACAACATTTTTATAACAAAAATGATACGAATCAAACCCTAGGTTTCCCACAATTTGTAAAACCTAGCAAATATATACCCCATGCATGATATTTATGCAAAACTACCAAATACATGTAAATCTACATGATTTATACCCAAACCCCCATGCAACAAGAGTTTAAAATGAGAAAATGTCCCCTACCTAAAAAATGAGTGATGCAAATGCCAAACCATCCCTACACACATGTAGATCGGGCCAAACTATGATGGATCCGAGCTTGTCAGGGTCGGATCGAGGTTGCCATGCTCTGGCGAGCTACCCACGACCTCCCCGTCACTCTTCCTCTCTCATTCTCTCTCTCTCTCTTGGCTGGAAGAATAGAGAGAAAATCGTGGGTTAAAGGTTTATATAGAAAAGGAGGGCAAAAGGGTCATTTTAACCCTTTATTGAAACTGTTCGCCGACACTTTCAGACGGCTGAAAAATATTTTCAGCCGGCTAAAAGTGCCCAACACAAAACATTCCTCTCTGGAATTTTCAGTTGGCTGATATGAACTTTCAGTTGGCTGAAAATGGTCTTTCAAACGGCTGAAACATGTTTCAATCGTCTGAAATATACAGACAGCTGAAAATAGACAGTCATTCAGGCAACTCTCCATCAGCACAGACATCAGCCTTATTTTCATTCAAAACATTTAAGTAATCTTCTTTATTCTTATATTATCCTTTTACTTTAACTTATTTAATGAAAATAAACAAATAACCCCCCATTTGAATCCAAATAAAATAAAATAAAAATCAAATTCCCAATATATCAAGATCTCATTTCCAAGTTTTAGTACAAAATCTGTCTCCCGATAGATTTTCCTAAAACAAACATGTGAGGAACCCAATCCAAACATGCTAATAAAATCCCATAAAATCATAGAAGTCTTATAATATTATAAACTTCTGTTACCGCCAAAAATTATCTTTAAAAATAAAGATTGACGAAAATTCATTTTTCTCCCACACTTAGCCAAATTTCAGCAGCTTAATTCGAAACTGCAAATAAGGCCCAATACTCACTTAGGATACTTAATTCATCAAAATAAGCATCAAAACACATATAATATCATATTATCATACAAATGGATTACCTTTACATTAGGTTATCCAACAAATCAAGGGATTAACTACGCTAATCATATATTAAGCCGTATTAATCCTTATTAAGAAAACAGATCCTCACAAAGTCTTAGTAGAATTTTCCTAAGCAAATGAAGAGCTTGAGTTCTTAAGTGTGGGGTGAACGCTCCTATTAGTATCCATTCACTTGATACTCATTCTAAAGAAGAGCTTGGCTTAATAGTTAGTGGGGAAAGTTGCTATTAGTACCCTCTAGTTTACGACCCATTCTAGAGCTTGAAGGTATGGAAGCTCTGCCCGACTCGCGATTCCCTCCCTTGAGGCCATCTTAAAGCTTGGAAAGCGTAGAAGTTTTACCCGATTTTCAACTCAAAAACCCCGAGGTTGCAAATAGAACTTTGCCTCAGTTCTGTCAGGTATAATCTCTAAATTCCATTGTCATGATGTAATTGTTTATGTGATGATGCATGCTTCCTTGAGTTTTATTATTTATAGGATTATATTAGGGTTTTGATCTTAAATCAAACAAGTTTTCAAACTAAAGAAGTGAGTTGTTTTTTAAAAACAAGTGTTTGATTATGGATTGGATTCTAATAGAGTCCTACGAGGAGTGAAACTCTTCCCCCCAACATGTTTGTTTGAACTACGTGAACTTTGATTTTCGTCAGAAGTACGTAGGCTGCTCACTTGAGCCCAAGTCCAACTTTTTTCCATTAATGGAGTCAAATTTGTTTTTACAAAAAAAATCTTTTAGTGGTTTCCTCGTACCCTAAAAATGAGGTGGCGACTTCTTTGCTTTTTGAAAACCCCTTTTAAAAGTGGAATAGAAACTCAATTCCCCTGAGTCGATTTTCGGCATCCACAGTTTGGCGACTCCACTAGGAATATTAAAGGCTAAACTCAAAATTATTTATTGGGCTTAATCAATTTCATTGTTAATTAATTGATCACTATCACTCTTTTGCATTGCATACTTGCATCGATGTATCCTTGCCAATGATCGGCTACACTGGACCTTTGAGGGTGTAGCTATCGACTCTAATTGCCTCGTACCAAATGGTTCGTCATTCAGGTATATCATATGAGTAGGTTGTACCGTTGGACCCACGCGAATTCCTTTAATCACATGTGGTTAGATATAAAACCTCTCTAGCAATTGGGGAACCTTTCAACTACCTAAATTCATGTAGAATAGGACACATTTGGATCACTTTGCTATAATGTCAAAACCATACTGTTGTGCTGCTCGTTTTTATACATGCTATGTGGTTAAATGAACAAGGTATAACCCAATCTAATGACCCTAGTATGTCCACCCACCCAATGCCCCATAAGGCATATTAATGGATGGGTTGTCTAACTAAGGTCATATTATGTTAGACCTCGTACATGTCAAAATAGTCATGAACCTTTGATTGAAAATCTGTTGGGTCGTTATGTTACCTAATTGTCTGATTGATCCTCACATTACAACTTAGGGTCATTTGTTTCCATGTCCTTAGTATATCTTTGTACCCTTAAAGGATAACCGTCCAACTAGGGGTATATCAAGTTTAGGTCTAACCTTTGTCTATGTGTCTGTCACACCCCATTTTTGCACCACCTTACTAGGGCTCATCATTTCATGCATGTTTTTGTTTTGTTTTTGAGTCTAGTCACTTGCATTAGTTTTCTAGAGTCACAAGGACAATGGATATGAATTTTGGTTCAAATTGGAGTTGATCTTGAGGGATAATAAGAGCTTTTGTGACTTAAGGGGCATAATCGTCTTTTAAGTCCCAAACTTTTCATTTGACCTTGGAATGATCTCCAAATTGTCAATTGGAGTTCATATGGATGCATATGAGGTATTTCTAGGTTCAATTTTGTACCGGTTATCATCTTAAGTCCCGTGGCCCTGATGATGAGTTTAGTGTGGTTATTTACGGATTATCCTTGAAGAATTAGTGGGAATCACAGCATGAGATTTTTGGTTAAAATGAAAAGAAAATTATTTTATTAAATTAGCCATTTTTATCATGACACTAACACGTGTACGTATGTGATGAGTGTGTGTACGCACATACGATACATGTGCATGCGTGTTAGCGGTCAGTCTCCCAATTTTTATAAAAGACAATTTCCTTTTCCTATTCAGATTAGAAGTCTTTTATCATTATAAAATACCTTTTGATTATTCTCCAAGGAAACCTAGTCCAGGAAGGAAAGGGAAACTCCAGATTTCAGCTATAAATACTCTCTTAATGTCTTTAAACAAAGGGAGAGAAGAGGGTTTGGAGGGAGTGAAATTTGTCATAATTCAGCAGCAGATTTTCTGAAAACCAGCAGTCGTATTTTAATCATAACTTTTTCATCCGGAGTCAGAATTTGATGAAATTGGTCTTGTTAGAAAGATAATTCAATTCTCTACAACTTTGTATTTCAAAATCTTTGTCCAAATCCAACGTTTTCATACCCAAAAACGCGATTGAAGTTGCTACTGCTGCAAAGTGACGAGAATCACTTTTTCTTTTCTCTTGTTCTCGTTTTGTTTTCTATTTCTTTTCAAAGTTGAGTGAGTTTTGATCTCTTTGCTGTGATACCACTTTGACAAAGAGGAGGATTCGTGTTGGTTTGATTCACTCTAAAGACCTGAGGAGCCACGAACAATTACAAACACAAGGGGAGCCACTTCCTAAGGTATTCTCCTTCTCTATTCAAGCTTAAACTAGGTTCTCATATGGGTTAGGCTTATTGCATGTTAAAGGTGACTTTTTTATCATGTATTAACACTCTAGCTAGTTAATATACATGGAATATCTATTTTTTATCTACTGTTTAGCATGCTTTAGGGCTGTCCTTTAGGTTTTTAATGCATAGTTATGATTCTTGTGCTCCTATTTGTCCTTGTGCTAGGATTAGTGTCATTGCATGTTAGAGTTAGGATTTTCATCATGTTATATTGCTTTAGTTAGTTAATATGCATGATTTAATTTCTGTTTAGTTTGGTTTTAGCATGATTAAAGTATGTTTTGTATGTTTTTAAGCATATTTGTGAGTTTAGGGTTTTAGAGTCATTGTTTCGTGTTTGTTTTCATATAGCATGATAAAGTAGACTTTTTTATTTGGTTTTTCTTCGTGTTTGCTGTATATGTTTTTCATATGGAGTAAACATGATAGTTTTGCATGCATGTTAGTATGTTTTAGGGTTTTTATGCATGATATGGTTCTAGGAATATGTTAGGACTTATTATTGTTCGCTGTGTTGCTGTTAACATGCTTAGTGGATGATTTTTAGGCCATAATACTATTCTGTCCAGATTTGCATGTTAGTGTTTTTGCATGGTTTTGAGCACTTGTAAGGGTGCAAATAGGTGTGGTATTTGTCCCATGGCAAATAGGGCTGCTTATGTCTGAAATGGCTAAATGCTTGGAGCTAATTGCGCTCAGGTAAGTGGGTGTGAAGGTGCCCCAATTCACCTTTCTTCTTAACTCATTCTCTTCTCCCTATTTAGGGTTAATTTTTAATATGATCCTATGGTTTAATTAGAGGTTTCCTTAACCAACAAAATTCTGGTTTTTATTAAAGTTTCCATTTTGTGGATTTCTTTCCTAAAATCAAACTTTCTATCAAATTCAACTCTTTTGATCAAATAAGGAAACCTAGGGTTTTAACCATAGGTTTATATTAGGTCTTAACCCTAATTCTAATCGAACTACGTGGACTTTGATCCATGTATTTCGTTGCATGGTACGTAGGCGCTCTTCGTGAGGCTCAAGTCCGTTCTAGGATCCAAGCATCCTAGGTTTATTTTTGTTTTCTTTTCTTCTTTTTCTTTTTCTGTTTTTATGTGCTTATTATGCATGGATGGATGAATGAAATATATGATATGCATGCAATTCTTGTGATGATATACTTGCTGATTTTTGTTTGGAAAGATCTTGATTTAGCCCAAATGAACTGAGAGACCGAAAGGGTGACATGGGTGCCTATAGGCTTTGCCTAGAACCTTCCCATGTCATAACTTAGCCTCCGAATCCCCGATTTCTTTGGTTTTCAAAAGATTGGTTTTTGCCTTTCCTTTTTTATGGAGTCATTCAAATTGTTTTCCTAAAACAAACTATTTTTAGGGTTTTCCTTGTTTCCTTTAAAAAATAAGGTGGCGACTCCTTTCCTTTTTCTTTTTCAAACCCATTTTCTTTCAATCCCTTGTGGGCCCAATTTCCGGGGTTCACAGTGTCCATGGTATTCTATTGTGTTGTCCACTTAGGAAAGTAGGGTTATCCAATCCTACAACCTTGGTATGTTAACCCACCTTTGCTTTTAGGTTGTCATGTGTAACTAAGGGTATGCTGTATCAGACCTAGCTACAATGTGTTAATGGTATCTATGAGATACCGTTGTACTATCTGTCTAGGTACTTAGGATTAGTTGGTCCCATGTGTGTCGTTCTATCTTCCATGTTGTGGAATTCAGTCCACATAAAGTGTCCAACTAGGGGTATGGTACTTATGGTCAATTCTATCAGATTTAGAGCAATCATGAGCCTTTTGGTAAAAAAAAAAAGAAGAAGATTTTTGGACTAAGCATAAATAGGGATTGTGTTCTTGATAGAGGGCTGGATTGGACTCGTGATAACTTTTTGAGCTGAAGTCAGAGTGGAATCCATTATGCAGTTATTTACATCCACTTTATCGATTAATATGGCTGGGAATGATAAAACTAGTATGGAAGACCTCAAGAAAATGATCTGCACAGCCTTGCAAATGTTGACCCATATCTTAGAGATTGTTTAAACAACTCCACAAGCCTAACCCAATGAAATAGATGACAACCAAAGGCCCATTGCTGAGGTTGTTAGACCCAAGTTACCACAGTTTCTTAAGCCATAAGCTAATGCCTTCAAGACTAAGACCTTTGAAAAGACGGTCCACAAGATTCAAGTGGTTGATAAGGTCCTCGCCAATTCATAGAGTTGTATATGCCATTGAGTCATGCTCTAGAGCAATTAAAAACATCAGGTCTCTTAATGCCTCTTAATCTAACTCCAATTTCAATATCCAAGCCACTATCTTTCTGGTTCAAGAAGGATGAGTATCGTGATTTTCATCAAAATGAGGGGCATAGCACCGATCAATGCTTCAGATTGCAACATGAGATTCAAGACCTTATTGATCAAGGGGTAATCACCTTTCCCAAGCCCACCAACTACCCAAATGTCCTAAAGCCTCTACCCATCCATACAAACTCATACCATGCCAACATAACTCCAGCTAGCCTAATCCAGTCTTATATCGAGCCACCAAAACTTCTCTCTGAAATTAAGCAAGAATTCCCATCTCCTTGCCTCTAGCACCCCGGAGATATCCAAGACCTCGTCAGTATGGGTTTTCTCCACTCCAATGAACAGTTTAAGACTCAGACAATCTTTGAAGCTGACCATGGACAGGATGATAGAAATGCTATGAATTTGGAAAATGGACAAGAAGCCACCGATATGAAAGAAAAAGATAGTGACGCCTCAGAATAGTCAAAGAGCTAATGATCCTACATTCTACTTAGGGCTTACTGCTTCACCGATTCCACCATGAACCTTTGTGATGAAAAGTTTGGGTTAAGACTGGCCTATTTTCTTTCTAGTTTATAGTCTATTTAATTTGTGAGTCCTTGTTGCTGTTAGTCTGGTCTTTTATTGTAATTCCTCAGTCTTTCAATAAAATGAATTGATTCTAAATATTCATTTGTCTTTTCATTTATATTTTCTCATCAATCAATAAATGATCAAAGTGGCATGAACATAAACTTTAGAGGTATAATGGATGAACTATGACAAATCAAGGAGCTAAAACAAATTAGAGGGATTGAAGCTAAAGATTTATTAATGGAATATAACATTTCTACTTTAAACCAAGTGGTAGCTAAAAGAAATTCATACAATACAGTAATGATTTATGTTCTCTCTCTGAAATTATAATTGCTAAATTTTATATTTATGCCATTTTTAATGACCACAATCTTGTGTTCAGGGAAACATGTTAAATTGTATCCATTTTAAGGAAAATTTATTCTGCAAAGGGTACCTATTTTGGTAGTCTTTATGGTGGACCATTTGTTCTAGCGACCATAAGCAAGCAAACTGTGAGTTTTTTTTTTCTTCCTATATTAACATTATAATCAATTAATCTGTAACATTATTAGGTCTACAATAGCATATAGGTAACAGGTCTAGCAAAAATAAACAAAAAACAAAAAACTAGTAATAAGTCTCCTAAGCTGTGATAATTGTGGCTAGGTCTATCATGCCAATGGTCCAGCCCTTCGCATTCAAATGGACCACCTGGGTCTTATATGCAAGCCCAATGGTTGGTGCAGAGTAGAGTCTATGTTCCTTTTTGGTCAGTTTTACCAATTGATAGGGCTACTAACTTTGAAGACAGGTTGCTATTGCTTGCCCCTTACCTTGTTGCAAGCATGTTGCGACCAAGCTAACCCTATGGTGTTTTATTCTTTATTTTTCAAATGAGGTATCCAAACCTTCAACCCAACTCGCACATGGTATGGTCACCCTCCACGCTGAATTAATAAGTGTTCCAGAAAACCTAGCTGGTAATTGGTCCATGTTTATGTTTTTGTTTTGGTTCTTAATGGGCTATTGAAAGCTCTGTTGGATAGATGGTACTCTCTTTTCTATCTTGAATCTATTTTTCTGGAGTAGAGGAAAATAATAGAGCTGCTATTAAGGCTATTTTGACAGCAGTTTTACTTCTGGAGCTTTAAAAACTAATGTCCTATTTGATTATGTTGATTAAAGAAGCTTTTAAGATTGATGAATTCCTTAAATATTTATACAATTTGGGAATATAATGTGCCTACTAGAGCTATTTGGTATTTATTCTTGATAAAAACAATTGCTTATACTACTACTGTTCCTATTTTGTTTGATATTGACAGTCAACTGTTGTTACATTTTCGTTGGGAGTGTAGAGTTTACTTGTGCTTTATTGGGCTATTATGGCAGTTTTACTTGACAAATGATGATGTCATCTCCTAATATCTGCCTATGTTGTGCAAGCAGATAGAAGGGGCTGCCTATTAACAATTGATTAGCTTCCATCTTAGCTTGTTGTTGATAAGATACAGATAGTTTAGTTTTTGGTCTTCTGATAGGACTTTTTTTTTAAATTTTTTTGTTGGCTTGTTGCTGCTCCTTTTGGGAGCTATTTATTGTACTGTATGTGTTCTCTTTTGATAAATAAAATTATCTTTTCTTAAGAGGAAAAAATAACTGACTGCATTTTAATGTTATATTGCAGCAATGATATGCGCTAGGTGCAGGGTACCAGAAAGACTACGTATTTCAGGAGACAGGATGACTTTGGAGAGCCTCAAAATCAAGAATGGTTAGTAAAATAAGAGAAAAACCAAATGCAATAGAAAGGCTTGCACTGAAGCCTGATAACATTAAATCAAACAAAGATTGGAAGGCCTTCATTGCAAAAAAGACAAGCACATAATTTTTGGTGAGTACATTGTGTTTTTATTCAATATATATTTAATTAATATTTTGAAAAATAAACTTGTTTAATATATTGAAAAATTGATCCAAAAAATAAATTCATTAAAAATTTATTGAAATTTTGATTAATGGTTTAGGGGAAAAGCAACAAATTCAAAGAAATGAGGTCAACATAGCTTCCACACACTTGCAGCTGTAGAGGCTATGCTAGGTTGGCTGATGACATGGTAATATCCTCACTATTTACTATATTCATCAGTAAAAACATATGAACGTTATTTTTACTAAATAATTTTTATTTCTTGTAGGAGAAAAAAAATAAAGACTCTTGTCCCATAACGAGAACAGATGTTTGGACTAGGGCACATATTAAAAGGAATGGCAATCCAGTTAATGCAGTAGTTGCTTCCACTAGTGTAAGAACCTTCATTTAATTTTTAGTTTATTAATTTATTGTTATTATAAATCTATTAATTTCCTTTGGCTACTTTGGCGTATACAATGGTGGGTTTATATACAATTTTAGGAGAAATTGAAACAATGTTCGTGTGATTTACCATCTTCCTCTAAGAACAACTTTCGATTGGATGCTCTTTCACAAATATTTGATCCTGAGCGTCATGGGGAAGTAAGAGGGATTGGATTTGGAGTTAACCCTTCAAAACTTAGTGTCCTATCAAAGAAGGATGATACTATCACACAGTTTCGACAGAATATTAGTAATATGGAAGATAAGATGAGTAATATGGAGGATTTAATCAAGTAGTTAATGAAAAACCAGGCAAGTAGCTATGTAGATGAAAATACGTATACATTTGCAACTTCTTGTACATAATTATGTTTTTCATTTGCACTTTATAGAATGAAGGTCAAGCAAATGAGGAAGATCTTGATATACCTATTACTTTTCCTCCAGTAAAAGTATTATTGACATTGCATTATTTGTTTCTAATCGCATTTATATATAATAAGAGACACTAATCATATATAGTTGTTGAATGGTGTTCTTTAGGGACCAATTTATGGGGACAAGTGCAAGTTGCTAAATTGGACAAGGACGGGAGAAGTAGTTGCGGAAGGACGTTGGTCAACAAGTGATCTAAAGCAACTTGTTCATCATATACTGCTTGGACCTAATGCTGTGAGGGTTTGGGTAGATGTTGTTTCGAAACCAGAAGCATTTTTGTGGAGGCCTACAGCTGACATGACTTGTATACAAGAAGCTGTGGGTACTATAGTTGCATGGCCCGCTGACCACGTCATTATGGATGAAAGTCAGCAATAGTGTGTAATAAATGCTATTCCTTTGTTATTAATTCCTACTTGAACAACTATCCCGCAAAAGATGCTGAATATGCTCTAATGGGCTGTGATTATGGGTTGATGTATTAGTTTTTTGTGCATGTATTTACAATATATTATGATCCTATTATTTATCTTCTTCACTCCTTTTAGTAGTTTGTAGTATTTTTTCCCACCTCCCTTTCTCTTTCTCTCACTTTCTATTTGTCACTTTTTTTATCATTGGTCTTTGCTATTTTATTGACACCTATCTTTTCAATGTTTGAGATTATTTCAGAGTACTAAAACCTTTTGTTAATATATTGGCTTCAATACTATAGTTTTCATCATATGTCTGTAAAGGAAGATTGAAAATGTTTTCCTGCCCAATGTAGTATCTAGAAAGTGCAATTGAATGCGGGCATAGTTTGCTTAGCCCTTCAAAGAGGTCAAAGTATAAAAGTGAAATTTTTCTTACAAAACTATATCATTAGCATTTAATAATATCTTACTCCTCCCCAGCATATGTGATTGTAAAGTCTATTTGCTTATGTTGATATGGAGTTATGAAATTAGATAAAGTTTCATCTTTGTTCTGATTTGATAAGGTTTTTTTTTTTTTTTTTTTTTTGCATTAGCTTTGTATTTTTAATTCTTGTAGAAGCTCTCAGGAGAGGTGGGAAGGCCCTAGTATTGGCCAAAATTAAGCTTGTAAGTGACTCTCTCTCTCTCTCTCTCTCTCTCTCTCCCCCCTAATTATTTAAAGCAAAATTTAGATACGTTAAGTTTTATTTTGTTCTTGAGTGTAAGGGCAACCTTAAAGTTATTAGAGTTGGTGTCCTTTATTTTGTTGAAAGTTAGGTTATCAGGGGCTCATTTTAGCTATTTGGGAGGTTGTTTTGGGGTTTATATTTGGCTTAGCTGCTGTTTCTTCTTGTTTTCTGATGGTAAAGTTTTATGTTTGGGTGTTTGTGTATATATATATATATATTATAAGAATACATGAAATAATATAGTAGTAGATAAGAAAGCCAGAGGCTATGGCTCACATCAGTGTTTAGCATCAATTGTTGTTTATATTTTCATGATATTTTTTGTAAACTGATTTCAATTTTTTTCCTAGGCAGTAGTGAAATCTTACTTTGACTAAAACACTAACTGCCACTGCCAGTTGTCACACCCCATTTTTGCACCACTTCACTAGGGTTTGTCATTCCATGTAGGTCTTTGTTTTGTTTTTTAGTCTAGTCACTTGCCTTAGTTTTCTAAAGTCAAAAGGATAATGGATATGAATTTTGGTTCAATTTGGAGTTGATCTTGAGGGTTAATAAGAGCTTTTGTAACTTGAGGAGAATAATCGTTTTTTAAGTCACAAACTTTTCATTTGACCTTGAAACGATCTCTAAATTTTCAATTGGAGTTCATATTGATGCATATGAGGTATTTCTAGGTTCAATTTAATGAATCAATGGCTCAGGTTTAAAATGGCTCAATATGGTTCAAGTTGGTTAATTAACCAACTTCGGGTTAGCTCAAATCGACTCATAATTACCAATAAATTCTTCTCAAATTGACTTTAATTAGTCTTTATTTTATCCCTAAAAGTTTTTTGGAATGTTTAATTTTGGTTTGGAAAGCATTTGGTTCAATCCTATATGCATACCTATGCTTTGTAATAGTAGTGCATAGCGGTTAACCGCCTTTATAAAACCTAACCATACACCCATAGTTAGTGGTTTTCACCCTAAAATCTTTAAAAATGTATTCCTCATCGAAACACGGTCATTTTGACTTTTATTTTTTTTTATTATCAAAATTGGAGTTAATTTGACCCCTAAAACACTCGTAGAAGGAAGGGAGTTCGAAAAAGAGTAAAAAAGCTGAAGCGGGCTCGGGTAACCACCCAAGGCCTGGTGGTCACCTAAGACCACTTCCCTATTTTTGTGCTAAAACGGGATTTTTTTTCCAATTTTGACAGACCAAGACTCTTTTGAATGACTTTCCTTCTAATTTTTGGTAATTTTTGAATTCCTTAAGCACCAAGGGAGTCTCTAATAACCCTTGGATTAATTTTTAGGGTTTTAATCCTAACCATTGATTTATCCTAATTAAACTCTATAAATACCCCACTATGCTTCAGCATTGGGGAGGCAACTAGGAGTTACTTTTATGCATTAAACCTAAGTTCTAAGAGAAAATAAGAGAGAAAATTCTAAAGGAGAGTTAGAGTTTTTGTTGTGGCCTTGAAGAAGCTTGATTCAAATCATTCACAAGAGCAAGAGAGAGTTTCTATAGCACCAAAAGAAGTTTTTCTAAGGTAAATACCTCCTCTATTACTGTTTAAACTAGGGTTTCTTATAGAATAAGCCTAAGGCATGCTAAAGTTAGGATTTTTATCATGTATTAATGCTTTTGTTAGTTAATATATATAAAATAAATGCTATTCATCATGAGTTATGCATGTTTTAAAGTTATTTTATAGGATTTAATGCATGATTATGTGTTTAGGGTTTCCATTGTCCTTGTTTTAGGTTAGTTTCATATAGCATGCTGTCACACCCCATTTTTGCACCACTTTACAAGGGCTCATCATTTCATGCATGTTTTTTTTTTGTTTTTGAGTCTAGTCACTTGCATTAGGTTTCTAGAGTCACAAGGACAATGGGTATGAATTTTGGTTCAAATTGGAGTTGATCTTGAGGGATAATAAGAGCTTTTGTGACTTGAGGGGCATAATCGTCTTTTAAGTCCCAAACTTTTCATTTGACCTTGGAATGATCTCCAAATTGTCAATTGGAGTTCATATGGATGCATAAGAGGAATTTCTAGGTTCAATTTGATGAAACAATGGCTCAGGATTAAAATGGCTCGATACAGTTCAAGTTGGTTAATTGACCCTTCTTTGGGTTAGCTCTAATTGACTCACAATTATCAATCAAATCTTTTCAAATTGACTTTCATTAGTCATCATTTTACTCCCAAAAGTGTTTTATAAAGTTCAATTTTGATATGGAAAGTGTTTGGTTTGACCCTATGTGCATGCCTATGCTTAGCAAAGGTAGAGCATAGTGGTTAACCGCCTTGTTCAAACCTAACCATACCCCCATGGTTAGTGGTTTTCACCCCAAAATATTCAAAAACATATTCCTCATCGAAACACGGTCGTTTTGGCTTTTGTTTCATCAAAATCGGAGTTAATTTGCCTCCTGAAACACTTCTAGAAGGGAAATGAGGCAGAATAGACAAAAAATTAGAAGTGGGCTCGGGTGACCACCCAAGCCTGGGCGGCTAGCCGCCTGGGCCCAGGTGGCTAGCCGCCCAGCCTTGGGTGGTCACCCGAGACCACTTTCCTATTTTCACTATGATTCCTTGCTGAAGCGGACTCTTGCCTATTTTGACGTACCAGGACTCTTTTGGACGGGTTTCCTTCTAATTTTTGGTAACTTCTGAGTTACTTAAGCCCCAAGGGGGTCTCTAATAGCCCTTGGATTAATTTTTAGGGTTTTAATCCTAGCCATTGGTTAATCCTAATGAAACTCTATAAATACCCCCTATGCTTCAGCACAAGGGGAGCGACTTTTATGCATTAAAACTTGAGTGTTTGAGAGAGAATAAGAGAGAGAGACTTGAAGGAGAGCTGGAGTTCTTGCTGTAGCCTTGAAGAACATTGGTTGAAGACATCCACAAGAGCAAGAGGGAGTTCATACAGCAGCAAGGAAGGCTCTCTCTAAGGTATTCCTCTTTTCTGTTCAAGCTTAAACAAAGGTATCATGTAAGAATAGCTCTATTGCATGTAATGCTTGTAATTTCTACCATGAATTGAAGTTTCTATTAGGTAATACATGTGATATTGATGATGTTCATGATGAGTTTTGCATGCTTTAGAGTTAGTTCATAGGTTCCAATGCATAGTTATGATTCTTGTGCTCCTGTTGTCCTTATGCTAGGATTAGTGTTATTGCATGTTAGTCTTAGGTTTATTGTCATGTTTTATTGCTTTAGTTAATTAATATGCATGATTTAGGTTCTGTTTAGGTTTATTTTAGTATGTGTGAAGTTTGTTTTGTATGTTTTCAAGCATATTTGTGAGTTTAGGGTTTTAGAGTCTTTGTTTTGTGTTTGTTTTTATACAGCATGTTAAAGTAGGTCTTTTCATTGGATTTTCTTCATGTTTGCTGTGTATGTTTTTCATATGGAGTAAATATGATATTTTTGCATGCATGTTAGTATGTTTTAGGGTTTATATGCATGATATGGTTCTAGGATTGTGTTAGGGCTTATGAAAGTTTGCTGTTTTTGCTGTTAGCATGCTTAGTAGATGATTTTAGGCCTTAATACTATTCTGTCCAGATTTGCATATCATCATTTTTGCATGGTTTTGAGCACGTGTAAGGGTGCAAATAGGTGTGGTAATTGTCCTATGGCAAATAGGGCTGCCAATGCATGAAATGGCTAATGTTTGGAGCAATTGCGCTCAGGTAAGTGGGTATGAAGGTGCCCCAATTCACCTCTCTTCCTTATTGTCTCTCTTCTCCCTCTTTAGGGTTAATTTTTAATATGATCCTATGGTTCTAATCAAGGGTTTCCTTAACCCATAAAATTCTGGTTTTTATTAAGGTTTCCATTTTGTGGATTTCTTTCCAAAATAAAACTTTCTATCAAATTCAACTCTTTTGGTCAAATAAGGAAACCTAGGGTTTTAACCATAGGTTTATATTAAGTCTTAACCCTAGTTCTAATCGAACTACGTGGACTTTGATCCATGTATTTCGTTGCATGGTACGTAGGCGCTCTTCGTGAGGCTCAAGTCCGTTCTAGGATCCAAGCATCCTAGGTTTCTTTTTTGTTTTGTTTTGTTTTTCTTTATTTTCTGTTTTTATGTGTTTATTATGCATGGATGGATGAATGAAATATATGATATGCATGCTATCTTGTGATGATATACTTGTTGATTTTTGTATGAAAAGATCTTAATTTAGCCCAAATGAACTGAGAGACCGAAAGGGTGACATGGGTGCCTATAGGCTTTGCCTAGAACCTTCTCATGTCATAACTTAGCCTCCGAATCCCCGATTTCTTTGGTTTCCAAAAGACTGTTTGCCTTTCTTTTTTTTAAACATGGAGTCATTCAAATTGTTTTCTTAAAACAAATTGATTTTTTAGGGTTTTCCTTGTTTCCTTTAAAAAATAAGGTGGTGACTCCTTTTTTGTTTTCAAAACCCAATCTCTCTTTTCAATCCCTCATGGGCCCAATTTTCGGGGTTCACACATGCTAAATTAGGATCTTTGTTTAGCTTTTCTTCATGGTTGTCATATATTTATCACATATAGAATAACTATGATAATTTTTTGCATTCATATCTGTGGATTTCTAGGGGTTTTATGCATGTCATGGTATTAGGATTGCATTAGAGTTTGTGCTTATTCATTAGTTGTGTTATTTGCATGATTAGTGGATGATTTTAGGGCTTAATACTATTCTGTCCAGATTTGTATTTTGTTCTTTTTGCTTTGTTTTGAGTACGTGTAAGGGTGCAAATAGGTGTGATAATTGCTTTATTGCAAATAAGGCTGCTATTGCTTAAATTTGCTATTGCTTGGAGTAAATTACACAAGGTAAGTAGGGTATGAAAGTGCCCTAACTTTCTTCCCTAAACTTTCTTTTCTCTCTATTTAGGGTTACTTCCTAATATGGAAATATGGTGATTACCAAGGGTTTCCTTGTCAAATAAATATCTTTTTCTCAAAGTCTCCATCCTGTGGAAGTTTTCAAGCTTGGTTTACTTAATAAATTTTCCATCTTTTCAAATAAGGAAACTTAGGGTTTTTACTAGTATTAGGTTGTAACCCTATTCTTTTCATACTACGTGAACTTTGATCTATTTATTTTTATGCATGGTACGTAGGTGCTCACTTTGAGGTTCAAGTCCGCCCTAGGTTCCAAGTATCCTAGTTTTTCTTTCTTTTCTTTATTTTATTCAATTATGTGAATGGATGAATGGATGATATGCATGCTGTCTTGTGATGATATATATGCTGATTTTTGGTATTAAAGGACTTTAATTTAGCCCAAATAAACTAAGAGACTGAAAGGGTGACATGGGTGCCTATAGGCTTCGCTTAGAACCTTCCCATGTCATAACTTAGCATTCGAATCCCTAGTTTCTTTGGTTTTCAAGAAGACTAGTTTTTTTCCTTTCTTTTTTAAACATGGAGTCTTTTCAATTGTTTTCTTTAAAACAAAATGGTTTTAGGGTTTTCCTTGTTTCCTTTAAAAAATAAGGTAGCGACTCCTTTTTCTTTTTCAAACTATTTCTTTTCAATCCATGTGAGCCAGTTTTTAGGGTTCACACCAGTGATGTACAAATACAGAGAGTCCAATGCCTGGTCGTTGGGTAGGCAGACTTAGATGCCAAAGTTAGCCTACCTGTGACAACCTTCTACTTATGGTGTTTTGAAAACTTTAGATGTCATAATTTTTTTAATGTTTTATTTTTATTTTTATTATTATTATTATTTTTTTAATGTTTTCATGTGATGTGTAATTAATAATGGAACAAAAAATGAAATATAATAAGGATGGTAATTTTTTTAAAATTTTTTAAAGTGAAGTTTTGAAATAAAACCGTAAACTATTGTTTTTCTTTTTTTGATAAATTATGTTATTGTGGAGATTGTAGTGTTATTTTTATATTGTTTTTTTTTCCCCAACCTAGTCTAACTTTTCTTATGTATATAAAAATTGTTGTACATGTAGGTCTCAAGAATGGATATGTTAAAAGGTTGTTGCATAGGTTAGCATGGCTCATAATCATGAAGGGGTTTTTTATTTATTTATTTATTTTTATTTTTTTTTCCTTTCCCCTTATTGGTTTTTTTAGTTGGTAATAGATTATGGTTTTCTTTTCTTTTTATGTTGGACAAGAAGACATATATGAAATTATCTTTTGGATATGAATTGTGGGGTTTTTATTATTGTTATTTGGATCTATCTTCACGTATTGACTTACTTGATGGGATAGAATGTATTGGCATGTCTATTTTTCGTTATGGAAGACTATTTATTGTGTTTTTTAATTTACTATGTTGTCATTTTTTATATTAGTTTACTTCATTAATGTATTATAATGAGGTTACATTTGAACGTTGATAGTTTTTCATGGTGTTCAAAAAATGATATATTGGATCTTTTTAAGAGCATATAGCATTCAAAAACATTATACCATTTTTATAGAATGTAAGAAATGCTATAGTGTATTAATAACATGTAGAAAAAGTTATAAGCTCCTTTTAATAACTAATAGAGGATGTTATCATATCACCTTCATAATGGGCGAACATTGTTATTAATGCTATTATATATTTTTCGTAGTGTTCAAAGAATGCTATAGTATTCTTTTAATAGCTAGTAACAAATGCTATAATATCTTCTTAATAGTGTTTTGAGAAAGTTGTAATATCCTTTTCATAACTAGCAACAAATGCCATTATATCAAACCCACATATTCATGTCACGAAAATAATATCATGAATCATGTAAAATCATCACAAAAAATTTATAGTAACAACCTAAACATGCTTATATGAGCCTAGGAAAATGGCCCACAAGATCACATTGTGAACCCACGAAAAAGCGCGGCCCACAAGGGTTTGGCAAAAAATATAAGCGGTTTAAAGACAACAAACAAGAAAGGAGTCGCCACCTCATTTTTAGGGAAAAGAGGAAAACCACAAAAATGTTTTATTTTCAAAACCACATGACTCCATTAAAGGAAAAGCAAAGTCTTTGAAACCAGAAAATTGGATCCGGGGGCTAAGTTACGACGTGGGAAGGTTCTGGGCAAAAACCCATAGGCACCCACATCGCCCGAGTTGGTCTCTTAATTTAATTGGGCTAACTTAAGATCTTTTTCACTCAAATATCAACATATATCATCACAAGGCAGCATGCATATCATATATTTCATCCAATCATCTCATGCACAATCACTCAAATAAAACAAAACAGAAAAAAGAAAAGAAAAGAAAAAAGTCTAGGATACTTGGATCCTAGAACGGACTTGAGCCTCACGAAGAGCGCCTATGTACCATGCAACGAAATACATGGATCAAAGTCCACGTAATTCGAAAAGAATAGGGTTACAACCTAATACAAACCTATGGTAAAAACCCTAGGCTTCCTTATTTGAAAAGGTATCGAATAATTCAAAATTGAAAACTTCCACAAGAGGAAAACTTTGATAAAAACCAGAATTTGTTATTGAAGGAAACCTTTGATAATTACCATAAGCTTGTATTAAGAAGTAACCCTAGGAGGGAGAAGAGAAAAGAAAGAAAAAGAAAGGTGAATTGGGGCACCTTCAAACCCTACTTACCTGAGCGCACAAGCTCCTAGCATTAGCCATTTCAGACCATAGCAGCCTATTTGCAATAGGACAAGCATTGTACCTGTTCGCACCCTTACAAGTGCACAAAATCATGCAAAGAAAGCAATATACTAATCTGGACAGAACCTTGACTAGGCCTAAAATCATCCATTTATCATGCAAACAACAAGAATAATGAATAACTAAGGACTCTAACTCAATCCTACATGCAATGACTCGACTAATATGCATAAAAAACCTATCAAAGACACACTAACATGAATGCAAACCTAGCATGATTCAACTATATGCAGCATATATAGAATGATTATGATGAGCAACAACCCAAAAAACTAAGCTAAACATGCTGTATAAGACGTACGCGATTTCAGGGTTATCGAAACCCTAATCTCACAACTATGGATTAAAACCTATGAAACGACTCTAAGATATGCTCAAATTATCATGAATATCATTCATATAGCATATATTGACTAACAGGAACATCAACTCATGATAACAATCACAGCAACCTAAACATGTGAACTATGCATGATTTAAGAAGATAGAACGAATAAGGCTATCAAATCCTTGGTAAACCAGGGATTATCAAGCATATAAAGCCATGAACTATCCTAAAATCATTCATATAACATCACATAAACATTGAATTCCATCCATAAGAAGAACAATTGCATGCACCACAACTATCCTAGAAGGAGAAGAAGAAAGAGAAGAAGAAGAAGCAGGAATTCATGTTCAGCATAAAAGGGATAGGCTTACCTCTTGTAGACTCTTCCTTGTCTTCAATCCTCTTGTTGCCTTGCTTGCTTGGGGTTGAAGAGTCTCCTCTTGAAGTCCTTCTAGCTCTCCAAACTCGTAGCTCCCTCTCTCTCTAAGTGTAAAGTGCAATTAACCTCCCTTACGTGCTGAATATCATGTCCTTTATATAGAGAACTGACCCCCTAAACCAATGGCTAGGATTAATTCATTAAATAATGATCCTAGGGCTATTAGAGACTCTCTTGGTGCTCAAACAACTCAAACCTACACACTCCTAGGCTCAGACAAGTTGTTTTGGCGGAGGAAACCGTCAAAAGAGGGAAAGAAGAGTCAGAGTTTGAGTTAAAGTAGGATTCTCTCGGGTGACCAACTTGCCCTGGACGGTTAGCCGTCTGGGCTTGGACGGCTGACTGTCCAGCCCCGGACGGTTACCCGAGGGTCCTCTATTTTTTCTCCGGTTTTGACTACCACTTGCTGTAGAAGTCCTAAAATGCTCAAATTAAGTCCGATTTTGACGAAATAAAAGCCAAAACGACCGTGTTTCGAAGGGGAACACATTTTTAAGTATTTTGGGACAAAAATCCTCAACCATGGGTGCATGGTTGGGTTTTACAAAGGTGGTTAACCATGGTGCTTCACCGTCGCTAAGCTGGGTTTGTACACAAGGTCGAACCGAATGCTTTCCCAATCGAAAATTGATCTTTCTAAACATGTTTAGGACATAAATAAAGCCCAATTGAAGTTAAATGAGAGAAAATTGATTGGGTCTTATGAGTCAATTTGAGCAAACCAAGAAAGGGTCTTTTAGCCAACCCGAACCATTACGAGCCGAATTGATCTTAAACCATTAATTCATGAAATTGAACCTATATATGGATTCTATATACTCATATGAACTCATGGGAATGACTCGGGATTCATTCCAAAGTCAAATGGAAAATATACGGCTTAAAAGACGATTATGCCCTTAAAGTCGCAAAAGTTCTTATTGACTATCGAAATGAACTCCAAATCGCTTCAAAATTCATACACATGATATTCAATGCCATAGAAACTCAATGCAAAAGACTAGACTCAAAAAGGACTCAAAATCCTACATGAAATGATGTGTCCTAGCTAAGGTGACAAAAATGGGGTGTGACACACATGTAAAAACAAAAGAGTTGCTACCTCATTTTTTAAGGAAAAGAGGAAAACACTAAAATGTTTTATTTCCAAGAACCTCATGACTCCATTTTGAAAGAAAAGGCAAAGTCTATAAAACCAAAAAATTGGATTCGGGGGCTAAGTTACGATGTGGGAAGGTACTGGACTAAGCCCATAAGTACCCACATTGCCCGAGTTGGTCTTTTAATTTAATTGGGCTAATTTAATGACTTAAACACATGCAAATCAATATCAATTAATAAAATACAGCATGCATATCAATCATAAATTCATCCTATTCTTCTAGCAATCATATGTGATGGATAAATTCATCTTACTCTACTAGCGATTATATAAGATAAAAGAATAAAATAAAAGAAAAAGAAAAACCTAAGATACTTAGGTTTTCCTAGGGCGGACTTGAACATCAATTAAGTGCCTACGTATCTTGTATTGAACGTATAAGGATCAAAGTTCACGTAGTTAGATTAGAATAGGGTTATAGCCTAATTGTGACTTATGGTAAACCCTAAGTTTCATTTCATTAAATATAAAGGATTTCCAAAGACAAATGATTCTCAATATGGTATTTCAATGAAAGATGGAAACTTTTTGAAAAGGGGTGAAAGGAAACCCTAAAATTCACCATATCCTTCTATTAGGAAATAACCCTTAGAAGGAGAAGATAAAGAATAAAGAGAGAAAATGGTATTTTCTACAGCCATCATGTTTACCATTCACGACCTGTCAAATAATCACCCTATTTCATAAGGTAATCACTATGTTTGCAAACTTTCTATTTGTAATAACAAAAAATAATCAGTCCACTTTCTATGGGATAATTGCACATGCTAAACTCATAATTTTCCATTTATGTACTCAAAATATCACCACAATGATAATTATTAAATCTGGATAGAATATATCAAGACCTAAAATTATCCCAATAATGATGCAAAAGACAAAAATCAAAGAATAACAAAGACCCTAATATGCTTCTACATGCAAAGACCTAGTCTGCATGCACAAAACTATGAAAAAATGCAAAAAAAAAAAAAAAAAAAAAAAAAAAAAAACCTCTATAATAATCATGAAAATATCAAATAATATCATTAAGCATGTAAACAAAGCAAACTCAAGACAAAAATATGATATTTTATGTAAAACATGAAAAAGTGCCTTTTTATGGCAAGCTTTCTTAAGCAAAATTATCCTAAGATAATTTTGCGTGGAAATCACCTCTTGTGAAGGTTCCATCAACATATCCTAGGTAAAATATATACTTAATTTAGAACATATTAGAAGTGATTACATGATTAAATACATTCCCAAATACCCTCACGCAAAACCCTATCATCTAAAAAGGATAATTATCTTTAAAAAAGGATGATGTCTCCAAAAATCCTAAAAAATTTGCTATATGAATGCAAACTTAGCATGATTCAACTACATGTAACATATATAGAACAACCATGATGAGCAACGACTTAGAAAGCTATGTTAAACATGTTATATGAAACTTGCATAAAATAAAAGATAACAGAAACCCTAATCCCACAATTATGCATAATAACGCATGAACCAACCCTAAAACATACTCAAACTATCATGAATATCATGAATATCATATATATTAACTAACAAAAGCATTAACTCATGATAATCATCACTGCAAATAAGCCATATGGAACATGCATGACTTGAAAGGATAAAAAGGATAATGCCTTCAAAACCTTAGTAAACTAAGGATTCTTAAGCATATTAAATCATGAACTATCCTAAAATCATACATATAATATCACAAAAGCATTAGCTTTAATCGATTTGCAGAGCTACTACATACATTAAAACTATCATAGAAGAAGAAGAAGAAGAAGAAGAAACCCTAATTCTAGAAATTAAAAGAAGAGTTTACCTCTTGTAAAGCTTCTCTTGCCTTTAAAATTCTTCTTCTCTTTCTTCTTAGGGCTAGCAAACCTCTCTTTGATTTTTTTAACTCTCAATTTCATTGCTTCCTCTCTCTCTAAGTATAAAGTGCTCTTGTGGCCTCCATATGTGCTGAATAAAATGTCCTTTATATAGGGGACTGACTTAATAACCAATAGCTAAAATTAATTCATTAAATAATGATCCTAAGGCTATTAGAGACTCTTTTCGTGCTTAAATAACTCAAAGTTACCTAATTTTAGAAGGAAACAACTTGTAAAGGTGGAGGAATCCATCCAGAGAAGGAGAGAGAGGTGAAAATCTAAACAAAGACAAAGACCCTGGGCGATCGTCTAGGCTTGGACGGTTACCCGAAGGGCTCCATTAGCTTGTTTCGGTTTAGACTCCTTTGTCTTCCAGAAGTCTTTTAGGGGTTAAATTAAGTTCAATTTTGACGAAATAAAAGCCAATACGATCGTACTTTGAAAAGGAACACATTTTTATATATTTTAGGACAAAGACCCTTAACCATAGGTGCATAGTTAGGTTTTACAAAGTTAGCTAACTATTGTGCACCACCATTGCAAAACTAGGGTTTACACATAGGATTGAGGCAAATACTTTCCAAATCAAAATTCAACTTTTCAAAACGTGTTTAGGAAGTAAATAAAGCCCAATTGAAGTTAAATAAAAGTAAATTGAGTAGGTTACATGAGTCAATTTGAGTAAACCAAGAGACGGTCTTATAGCCATCCTGAACCATTATGAACTGAATTGATTTTAAACCATTAATTCATCAAATTGAACCTATATATAGACTCTATATATCAATATGAACTCAAAGGAACAACTCAGGACTCATTTCAAAGTCAAACGGAAAGTATATGACTTAAAAGACGATAATGACCTCAAAGTTGCAAAATTTCTTGTTAACTATTGAAATTAACTCCGAATCAACCCAAAATTCATATACATGATCTTCAATACCAAAAAAACTTAATACAAAAGACTAGACTAAAAAATGAGACAAAAACTTACATGAAATGATGGTTGTTAGATAAGGTGACAAAAATGGGGTGTGATAGCTTGCATCACAACAAAATCAATACAAGAGAAAACCCTCATTCTAGAGAGAGAAAATCACTATTTTAGCATACAACAAGGAAAAATCCTAGAAAACTATCATGCTTCGATCATAATATACATCACATAATCTCAACAATATTAACTAGACATGATAGTCAAGCTAAGAAATAATCCTAAACATGCAGAGAATAAAACCTAAGAGAAAAGAGAGAAAATTGGGCTTACTAACAAAGAAGACCTTTGTTGAATGCTTCCTTCTTCTTTGACTTGATGTTCTTGTTCTCCTTCAAAATGTATGATGGAATAATTTTTTCAAGGTGTATTAATGTATGCAAATTCGTGCTCATTTTCTCACTAGTGAATATTGGGGGTGTGTAAGTGTTTTATACTAATAGGAGAGTCTTAATTTATAGTTAACTAATCCTAGGATCTAATGGTTGGGATTTAATTTACTATAAAATCAATGAATGGTTATAATTAATACACTTAGGCATTAAGTAACTCAAAGTTATCTAAAAATAAGGATGGAAATCCTTTTGGAACAAGAAAAACTAAGTTGGAAGGTTAAATGGTGCAAAAATGGCAACTTGACAAAACTGGGAACAAGGACCTCAGCTGACCAGTTGGGCTAGTTGGCCACCCGAGAGCCCAGCTCTGGTCTCTTTTTCAACTTCCTATTTTGAGTCCTCTTACTTAAAAAAACTATAACTTAGTCAAATTAACTCTGATTTGGGTGATTCAAAAGTCAAAATTTTTATATTTTAATGAGGAACAAGTCTAGAATATTCTTAAGCCAAAAATATACAACTATGGTTAGGTGGCTAGGTTTAACAAAGCGGTTAACCAAAAAGGGTTAATTAGCCAAAGGAAAGAAAAGTAGTAAATTGATACCAAGGCCATTCAGTCCTTAAATTGACTCTAAAAATAGACTATTTTCATCAATATAAATACAATGGAACAATCTGTGATGAGTTTCGTGGTCAATTGGAAAAGATATGAGTTTAAATACGAAATTGCCTTCCAAGTCGCAAAAGCTCTAATTAAGCATCCAAACCTATCTAGAATTGAACCAAATTATACTAATGTATCCTAAATACATTTAGAAACTAAATAAAAATGATAAAATGCAAAAACGAAACAAAAAGATGCATGCAATATTGAACTACTCATGAAAGCTTAAAAAGGCAAAAGTGTCCTTAAAGGCTTTGAGACTCCTAGACGTTTCAGAAACTCATGAAATGAGTTTATGAACTCCTAGAGATGAAAATGGGGTGTCTACACCAGGCTTAATTTTTTTAACTTATAAGGTACTTGAATTCTAAGGCTATGTGATTGAGATAAATGGATAGAAGAGAAGATGAAAGGAGTTTTCTCTCTATTTCCTTCATTTAAATTGTTAATTTAGGAGGGAAGAGAAAGGAAATGGGAAGAAATGGAGAGAAAATAGAGCCATTTATCTTTCTCCATAAATTGGAGAGATTTGGAGCAATGTTTTGAAAACCAGTCCGGACACTCACCAAGTCAAATAACCGAGTTAGTTCAACTTGGTTCAACCGGCCAGGTCAATTGGGTCAATCGGTTATGATATATAAGAGTATAAAACTATAAATAATTAGATAGAAATAAGATGTATAATTATTATTAATAAGAAATCTAATACAAGAGTCAAATTTAATTTAGTACACAAATAAATAAAAAGCTTCAATGTTCAAGTTTAGATTTAAACATCATAAATCATAAGTCATGTTCAAAATTTTAAAAAATAATAATAATAAATATATCATAAAGAGATACTTAGTAAAAAGGAGACTAATCCCCTAAGATTTTATTAATAAAAGGGAAACTAAATCCCATTAAATGCAATTTTATCTTTAAATAGAATTGATTAATGGTAAAATCTAGATATTACCATAAATGTTTTGTTTAAATTTTTTACATTCCAAAAGTAAAAATAAAAAATAAAAAATCTAGCCCAGTTGATCCATGTTAATGGGTTAATAGTTCAACCAATTGAACCAAACTGGCAAGACTACAGGGTCCAATTCAATCGGTCGGACCAGACTGGGTTTCAAAACACTAATTTGGAGAGAAAAGGAATAGGTGAGAGATGAAACTACAAAATATATTCCTATTTTATTTAACTAGATATGGGCACATGTGCATTGCATGTGAATAATATTTAAATAATAAAAGATATATGAAAATTCATAAATTCTTAGATATCCATAGCTATATATATATATATATATATGATGATGATGATCAAGTAAGCATGTGCTGATAAAACTTATATCAACACCCGCATTGGGAGTTATACCTTATGCATTAGTGGGATATGAGGTACATTAGACCAATGCAAAGGGTACAACCCTCAATGCATGGTGCATACAACTTATATCAAAATGTGCTGATGGGAACATAACCGCATATCTCTATCTATATATATATATATATATATATATATATCACATTCCATATATCTTATATTGAATATGAATTAAAATTCGATCGGTATTGGGTAGTATTTAGCACCAAACCGAGTATGTTGGTTTTGCCAAATTGGCAACCGACATCTACCATGTTAGAGTGAAAATCGCACCAAACCAACAAAGTTTGTATCGGTTTGGTTCAGGCACACCATGAGCCTAATTACAGCAGACCGGGAGATTACAATTCTTGTTTCAATTTTCGGGAGCGCTTCTGCCTAAAATCCCAAAATCCCCCCAAAAAAGAGTGATCAGTGATCACAATTGAACATAAAACAAAATAAAAAAAACCAGTTAATTCCCTAGTAAAAATAAGATCGAAAATAAACGAAACAAAATAACATATCAAAAATAATTTTAAAAAAGGGTTAATTACGATTTAATACATGAACTTTTGGGTAATTTTCAATGTCATCCATGAACTTTCAATTAGCTCAATTTTGGGATAATTTAAAGTTTGGAGTTTCAATGTGAGACAGACGCTAACGTCTGTCATGAAAACGGGAGACGCACGTGCCTGCACGTACGTGTTGAGTTCGCTCCTATGTGGCACATTTTTTTGGGTTAATTATGATTTAATACCATGAACTTTTGGGTAATTTTCAATGTCATCCATAAACTTTCAATTGGCTTGATTTTGGGACAATTTAAACTTTGGAGTTTCAATGTGAGACAGACATCAATGTCCGTTAAGAAAATTAGCGGGAGACACACGTGCCCATATGTGAGTGCTAAGTGCTTTTCACGAAGGCTTTCCAGATTCTTATCTTGTTGTCTTGGTAGCCAGTAAAGATTTTCTTACCAGAGATAACAATGGCCTTCACCAATCCACTATTGGACTTAAACCTAGAAAATTCCTTCAAATTCTTTAAAACGCATTTGTTCTTACTATTTGAACCAGTGTATAACAAATTATCGGCGGTAGCTAACGAATAGATACGCCCTTCTTCCTAAATAAGCAATCCGATAAGGACATTTTTCAAAAACTGATCATCAAACGGATTTAGAGGATTGCAAAAGGGTGTCAAATTTCGCCTGGCGAATGCTGTCCTTCTCTGCAAATGCAGTACCTCTTTTTTAATTTCTCATCTTGGAACACAAATTTTTCTGTGAAAGAAGCACCAATGGAAAGAACAGAAGCTGAATTTCTTTAAAGCACTAATGGAAAAAAAATAATAAAAAGAAAAAAAACACAAAAGGCCAGGAGTCTAATTTAGGTAGGAAAGGTGCCATATAGGAGCCAATTCAGCACTTACATGCGGGCACATGCGTCTCGCGTTAATTTTCTTGACAGACATTGATATCGGTCTCACATTGAAACTCAAAAGTTTAAATTGTCCCAAAATCGAGCCAATTGAAAGTTTATGGATGACATTGAAAATTACCCAAAAGTTCATGGTTTTAATTCGTAATTAACCCAAAAAAAGGTGCCACATAGGAGCCAACTTAGCACTCACGTGCAAGCACATGCGTCTCCCATTAATTTTCCTAACGGATGTTGATGTCTATCTCACATTGAAACTCCAAAGTTTAAATTGTCCCAAAATCAAGCCAATTGAAAGTTTATGGATGACATTAAAAATTACCCAAAATTTCATGGTATTAAATCGTAATTAACCCTAAAAAAAATGAGCTAAGCCTTATGTTTTTCACAGATTTATAGATCCAGAAAAATCAGTAGTAGAGAATATGTATACAAGAGCTCTTCTTATCCATTAGTAAATCCTTAATATTTTGAACCTTAAACTAATAGAAATCAATAAGAGAGAAGACGTGGAGAAAGGTAACGGAATTTAGGGTTTCAGTACCTAGGTAATAGAACCAAAGAGGAGTGGCGGGAAGCAACGAGTAATGGTGACGGCATTACAATCAGGGGAGGAAGAAGCCGCATTAGTGGAGAAAGGAGGGAAAAGAGAAAGTGAAAATGAACCCTGCAATGGACGATTGTGTTTAACAATTTCACTATAGATCTGTATTTGTTGATGTACTTTCCACCATTTTGCAGTGGATGAAAACGATGACGACGAAGCAATAGAAGAAAAAGATGAGTTGGAAGACCGTGTTTCTTCATTGGCAAGGGTTGTTTAGAGACTGGACATGAAGAGGCAAGGGAATCGCTCAGAGGCTAGGCTTTGTTTTGTGAGAAACAAATTAGGGTTGCTAGCTTTGTGTATATATGTGTGTGTGTGTGTGTGGAAAGAAATGTCGGCATTCATATATAAAATCTACTAACCATAAAAAGAGAAGGTTTCGTCTTACGTATTTCGTCCAAAAACGACACCCCCTTTCTATAGCAAACGACGTCTCCCGTTTTCGATGCTTTTCCCACATAGATGAGAAGTGCGTGCCTTCACATGCCATCCCCCAACAAGTGAAATGACGTCTTTTTTACTGTGGACTTGGTTCAAGCGCATTGTGCTTTTTCCTACCGACCTGCTGCAAACACATCCCATCTGCTGCACACCCACCCCGCCCTATGCCGCTGACATCATCCTGCATATGCTTTTTTCCTTTTCTTCTCCTGTTTTTTGCTTTTTGCTTCAAATGCTTCAGATTCAGATTCACAAGGTGAACCTTAGAGAGCTTGGATCTGGAGATACCTTATTCTTACTAATGGTGGGAAAGACCTTGGATCTGACTGACGATGGTATTTCTGTGATGAATGTGGAGGCTAACCCATGCCGATGACCTCACCGTTCTGCTTTTTCTTGCTTTTTCCCATAGAAATGTCTCGACCTTTTTGCCTTTTTCCCAAAGAGCTTCAATGTGGAGCGAGAAGAATCAGATTATGGAGCGAGCGATGGTGGTGTGCGTAAGATTTGATGCATGAAGGAGGTAATTCAACGAGAACAACTTTGATTTGATGGAACCAGCGATGTCGGTGAGCTACTAGTTCACTCTTTGAAGGTGAATTGTTCTGATGTGTCAGATTTGAAGGAGGTAAATACCACATTTTTAGGAACAACAATTTGAGGTTTTTAAAAAAATTTGTGGAGGAATTTGAGGTTCTTTATAAATTTTTGGTGATTTTATGTGTGATTTTTTTTCTTTAATTTGTGTTGATTCTAGATGCTTGAAAAACATTCTGCGCTCTTTGCCACTGTGAACTGTTCTGAGTATCTTCCTCTAATTCTCTGACGGTTAGAGAACATTCTACACTGTTTGAAGGTGAATTACCTCCTTCCTCTTCCATTTTTGCGCTTTGTTATATGTTTTGATTTGCTGTCATTTGTTATTTTTCATATTAAAGCTTCTTTCTTCATTACAAGTATTGGACGGTTCTTGGTCTAAGCGATTCACATGGCATCACTGGTTTGAATTAGAGTGCTCGAGTGGTTTTAATTAGAAAAAGCCACTTGAAAGGAAAAAGTTATGATTTTATTGCTTTGCCCTGAAGCTTGTGAGGCTAACATGTATGCGTGCTAATTATTTTTGTGTAAGAGTTCATTTTTTTTTATATATTCGTTGTCAATGGTGTCAAGTTTCATATTTTTTGTGTAACAGGTTGGTTTCTTTTCATTGTTTCCTCTGTTTTCCTCACAAACTACTCGTGTTTGGTTGGTGAGAAAATGATGGAAACTAAGAGACTATTGTATTTCCACCTCTTTTGAGACCCATTTCGAATGCTTTTTTTCTTTGTTTCTCTCTATCTATGGATTTTATGGTTTAAATTGTTTTGTTCTTTTAGTAAATTTTTGTTTTAAAACTTTTTCTCCTATCTCATTATAAAAATTGTCAAAAGCTTGATAACAGAGCACCTTTTGATATGGCAGTATAAATAGGTTCAAACACTCAGCCTTTAGAATTTGAACAAACTTCACAAATTGATAGAAAAATATTTATTTTTGCCAGTATTGGCAGTTAGCTACAAATTGAAGTTCAAAGGAAATGGTTAGCAACAAAAGAGTTATTAAAAGCCTTAGGTGGAAATCACCTTAACAAAAGATAGCAAGACAATTATATCCAAGGTACTACAACACCTAGTATATAAGAGTACATTACATAACCTAGGCCGTTCTAAAGTCAACACCTGAAGAACTAATGAACAACTAAGAAAAGTAGAAAACATTTGATGAATTTAAGATTTTTTATAAATTAGTGGTGATTATATGTCTGATTTTTTAAAAAGTTGTGATTTTATGTCTGATGACACGCTTTCAAGAGGAGGAAACCCGACCTGGGGTTTCGATATGGAAGAGGACCTTTGGGTTATGATCAGTATCTTCTTCTAATTCTCGATTCAGGTAGATACCTCCTTTTTAGCTCAAAATTTTTAATGTCCGGTGAGATTATGGATGGCGGTAAATCATGTTCTTGGAGTCTAAGTGATGGTTTGGGAATCTAAATGTTTCTTCTTTGCTTATTTACTTCCATTTCAAAGATTCTTTCCTTCTTTGTCTTTTTTAAATTTAAAAAAAAAAATTACTTGATTCTATATGATGAACAGACAAAAAAAAAAAAAAAAAAAAAAAAAAAAAATCCCTGTTTTCTAGGTTTTCGTACACCTTCTCTCAAGCTTTTTTCCCCATTACTGCCGTTGCTGCCATTACTCATGATGAGTTCTCAATTTGCCATTCATTTGTTTTCCCTTTAAAGCAATCTCACTTTATTATATTTAGGTTTATTAGATGGTGAGTTATTAAGTTCTAGAAGGTTTAGTATTTCAATACCTAATTTTTATAGTTTTCTTTTAAGCTTTAGTAGTTTTGAATTTCCTTATATAAATTTTTCATGTTTTCTATACTTGTTGTTTTGTCTTAGTAACACTTTTTTTTAGTTAGTATATATGACTTTGTAAAATTTGTGCCAAAGTTGTTTGATTTTTGTCTATATGAACTAAATCAATCACCCTTTTAGTCTACTATATGCAACACCTTATAACAATTTGTGAATATAACTTTGGCTTTCGTAAGGACCTGCTTCTGACTGCTTCCCACTCAGGTTATATTTCCTCTTTATAGCCGTGGAATTAGTTATATCCCTCTATACAGCGACAACAGACTAGGTTTGACCACACGGAGTCCACTCGATTCCGAAAGCACACCACCTATAGTTTATACTACAGACTACTGTTTTTTTGTCTCTTACTATCCACATTTTTGGTGGAATTTTCATTCATTGTGTATTGTCAATTCATTTATAGAAATGAAGCTTTGATGACGTATATTTATGTGGATAGGGATTACATTTTTTGTTATTATTATAAATGCTGTAAAATACTTGGTCAATCATATTATTGTCTCATGTTGTTGCTCCAAACAATATACCCATAGTACCCATGGTTTTCTGGGTTTGAGAAAGATTTTATGGGTGGATATGATTAGTTAGATATGTGATTCTAATTGATTACTTTCAAACTTGGTGAATTGAATATTTGAATGATTGTATATATTTTCTTTTATTTTATAGGATTTTGGAAAAGTTGTTATTGCCTTTGGATGAAACTCTTTTAGGATAGTTCCTACCATTGAACCATTCAGAGTGGCATCTTTAGAAATTAATGCAGGTTCAGGATTATATTCCAGTTCGAGATAAATGTGAAGGAATGAAATATAATGTAAGTTGATTATATAGTGACATAGCTGTTTTAACCTTTTTAAGTTTTTTAGCAGTTATATATACAAATTTGATAGTTGATATTGATTGTTAGGAATTGGACTGTCTGTCCAGCGCATGCTATGCAAAGTAAATTTGGAATTCCTGAAACACTTGTGTATTCATTATTCATTCTTGCCAATTTTGGAAAGATTTCATTTTTCAAAACTATATGTGAATGATAGTGGTAATTTTCGTTATCCCTTTTCTTGTCTTTTTGCCTTTTACCCGTTGACCACCTGTTTGTTAAATTGCATGATTGAATGAATCATTGCTAAATATTTTCTTTTAATTATTTAGTAATTTATTAAGTCTCGATCTGGTATTTTAGTGGGCCATGTGAAACTGTGATCAGTTGATAGGTTTTTGAAAAAAATTAACTATAACAGACTAAAATAGAAAAAGGTTACAAGTCTCTCTCTATTTTTTTCCCCTTTTAGCGCTACTAAAATTGTTTAATTATTGGTGCTATTTGTCTTGACCAAATGAATGTTTATAGTTATTTGTTATGCATATTCTTTGATGTAGAACTTGTAGGTTACAGTGATGTAGCTTGGATTGAGGTTATAACAAATTTTTGATTTCATGAAAAGAGAACTCTCCACTCAGAGTTTACTTTTCCTACTTGACTCTTTAGGTCTGATTTTAATGACGTCCTTGATCAAATTTAGAGGGAGCTAGGGTGCAAATAATTCCTCTAAAAAGAATTTTGGTTTCATCTTGGTGCTTTATTAGATGCACGTGGGAAACTACTGCGCTCACAAAGGTGGATTTGTTCCCCACATGCATTTTTTGGTTGAGGAGGTCAGTAGTTGTATTTCTACCAAATATTTGCTTACATATCTTATTGATGCACTGGTTTGTTAAAGCTCTTTAACCCATTGATGAACTACAACCATTGAGAATTTGGTTGGTTAATCTATAACTGACAGGGCTCCATGTGATTAACCCATTTATGAATTTGGATTTTTAAGGCTAGGAGCCTAGGTTCATGTAGTATATTTCAAAGAAGAAATTTAGATTGAAAAATTCAAGCAAAATAATATCAAGAAGGTTCAGATAGAAATAAAAGGGAGTGCATAGAATAAACCTACAGATCATAACCAAAACTCAATATCTAGCAATTTCTTCGGAAGTAATCACAACCTTCAATTAGGCTGCAATATATATATATATAGAATTCATCCTCTATTAAAGAAATTTCATAGTTGCTTGCCTATATAGACTTGAACTTAATTCTCAACTAGAATGATAAAGTTATAAATTGGGGTTTTGTTTTTTTTTTTTTTCTTTTTTGTTTAGCTCGTGTATACCTTATGTACTTGGGCATTCCCCCCCCCCCCCTCTCTCTCTTTAATACAATATTTACTTCATAAAGGAAAAAAAAAAAAAAAGAAGTTGAGACTAATAGATAGATGGGGTAAGCGTAGTGAGCTTGCGGACTTGAGTGGTGGCAGAAATTATTTTTTATATTGTTAAAAAAGAGGGCTTGATTGGTTTAGCAAAAGATAAAATAAAAAAAATTAGGAGGACTTGAGTGGTTTGAATTTGGAAAAGTCATTGGAAAGGGAAAAATTATGATTTTAGATAGATCCAGTCATGACATGCCCTCAAGCTCATACGCACATGGCTATTGTTTTGTGGGTTTCATCATTTGGCCCCATTTTGTTTTTTTTCTATATGCTTTTTCATGGTACATTCGGTCTATGAACACTTGAAGTTATAGTTGTGGTTTTTTCCACTATTTTGTTTGTTTTGTATGGCCCTCTTGGCTGCATTTGCAAATGTGGGGGAGCTCTGAGAGCCCTTGGAGCTTTTGTAGACATGGAAGCACCAGAGAAGAAATAGATTCGCACTCCTATATCTAAATTTAAGGTGATTTCCAAGCCTTTGTAGTCTTAGATTTCAATTATTATTTATTTTTTAAAAAAAAATTGTGAGGGAATTGTGAGAATTGATGTTTCTTATTTGTGTATTTTTTTTGTCTGATTATGGATTTCATTTGCAATTTCGGGTTGGGTTCATATGATATATTTGTGTCTATAAACGCATACAGAGCTCCCTTTTCTTTTCTTTTTTTTTTCCTTTTTTCATTTTTTAATCTCAAATACTTTCAGGTGGGAAGCCCAAAAACATTTTTGAGCATGGAGACGACTTCTCTTTATTGTGGGAAGGACAAAATTACAAAATGTTTTGCAAATCATACAAAAACCTACACTTATGTTGCATTCTTGGGGTAGGCCACTTTGTAAGTAGAATCCAACGTCTTTGCTCCTTTTCATTAGAAGTATAAATCGTTATATTACTATTCCTATTTGAAATTTGTATGTAAAGTATGTATGGATATTATAGTACTTTCCATTGAATGGAAAATTGAGGAGTGTTGGCTGGCCACAAAGATTCCCCCCTCCCTCTCCCCCCCCCCCAAAAAAAATGAAATAAATAAATAAAAATTGAAATGTTTAAATTTCTGTTCTTGACACCAATTAGTTGGTTCTAGACGAGTGTGGGTTGAAACTTTTAAAATCTTAGCAATCCAAAGCTAAATTGCAATGTTTGGACAGAGGATTAAATAAGAAGAGGAAGGAGCACAATCCGGGAGCAAAAGTAGAACATGCAAAAAGGCACACAAAATCAGGGGCCTATGCGACAAATACCCATCACAATAGGGTAGCACAGATTAGCACAAGGTTGGCTTTGAGTGTTTATTTATTTATATATGTATTTAAATTCAATGCATTTTATCATCATTATCTCAACTATTCTCAAGGTTGGGTTCATGCAAACCACTAATATTTAATTGCAGAGCTATTTATGAAGCAAAGCAATGCTAAATCCTCAGAAAAGCATTTATATTTTAGCATTTATACTTAGGTTTGGATTCCAAGCAATTTTATGTGATTTAAATAAATTAGACAAATAAATTTCTACATCTCACTTAACAGGAAGAACAATGCGTCACTAAATAAACGATGTTTAAGCCAATAGCCCTTGGACCTAATGGCATGTCCCGTTCCAAAAAGGTCATGTGGTTTACAGAGGTCTTGGTTTCGGTAAGAACAAGAAGACCATTCCTATTTCTTTTTTGCTTTCTCTCCTCTTCCTCTTCATATTCTTCTTGCTTCCCAATTATCAGCGGGATTATGAAAGCGCAGTTTGTACAAAGACCGCCACGTGGGGCATGCATTGTATACCCAATTACTCTTATTCTTTCTCCTACAAGGGAGCTTTCATGCCAACTAGGATTTTGATATTTGACCTTTTATCTGATATGCTATAATTTCTGGCTAATTCCTATCTGAGAAAATTTAAAATATTTTGATCTAATTTGCACTTTTTCAGATACACGAGGAAGCTTGAAAATTCTCATATCAACTGGTGTCAAGGTGGTTGTCGCTTATGGAGGAGCACCAATTCATCAGCAGGTTCCATATTTCTTTTCCAAGTTTGTTTGTTTGTTTGTTTTGTTTTGTTTTTTTTTTTTTTAAATTTAATTTAATTTTTTTCTTTTGCATGAATTTGCTCAAAGCTCATCTCAACTTTAAACTAATTTTATTCTCACAAATGAGACTGAAAAATTAAAATGGTGGCATTTGATGAACGCCTAAAAACTGATCTTAAATCATCATATGTGGTGATAGTTCCAATTTTCTTTGATAGCCCCATTTTCTATGAGGGATTTGTAGCTTTAAATGATATCCAAAAACCAAAGAGCATTCAACTTCCATGACACGTCCAAACAGGCCCTAAATTGATGTTCAGCCTAAACTATATAGCTGGATAACATTTTTTTTTTTTTTTAAGTAGGTAATTTTGTTCGTTAGTAAATATACATCCTTGAAAACTAACATATTTCCTTTCCTATCAACGAATACAATGTAATTTTGAATATTAGATTGCCTAATTACAAAATTATTAGTTTCATTTCATTCTTAGCGTGGTCAGTTTTCCAATTATGAGTTATTATTTTAAAGAAAACATGATTTTTCATTTCTAATTTGCCCTCATTTGTACATTTCATTTTCTTTGGTGTCCCCCCTCCCTCCACTTTTGGGTTTGGCCTATGCTTATTTATTATTATTTTCCCTTTCTTATTGTTTTACTTTGATCTTTGTTTTGAGAGGCTACACTCGGTAAGGAATTTACTAGACCTCTGTATGGAAATTGTAAGATTAGTCCATTTAGAGCCTGGCAAAGGGTACCATTTCCCTTATGGGTATGATTTGAATTTGCTGTAAAGTGAATTTAATTGCATATGGCCTATTATTTATCTTATTAGACCTGGCTGTGTAAGAAGAATATCACTTTTATATGACATTTGCATTGAAATATTAAAGTCTCGTGGTCCTTGCTATCTCATGAATGCATTGGATTGCCATCGAGGGTTGTGGCAAAGTTTCCTCACTGAAATAAAGGTGACTGTTTTGTTCATGGAATCTGCCGCTTTCCTGTAGTGGATATCCTAATTACGTGCTAGGTTACAGAAGTATTAGCAATGTTAAATTGATTGTTACAGAAAAGTGGACATGTTTGGCGATGCCACATGTTTTACTCACATTTCAAATCATAGGAATGATCTTAAAATCGTTTGTTAATCAATTATGGGAAGTTTCTTCCACATAATGAAGGAAGGTGCAAAAAAAAAAGAAAAAAAAAAAGGATGCAAAATTATATTATGTCCTTTCAGTCAATTGGTAAATGATATTATGCCCTTTTAGTTGATTCATTTTGCTATATTTATGCAATAATTACATGTTTTCCTTCTTTGACACTTTTTTTTGGGTACTGGGAAAATCCAGGAAAAGAGTAAAATTTTGAACCTTATCCAGGAAGAGAGAAATTTTGAATCTTTATGTTTTCATGTTGTTTAGGTTTCTTAGAATTTTCTCTACCTAATTTTGGTTGGTCTTTGGTGCAAAACAAAAGTCATGGCAAAAAGAGGTAATCTCTCTATTGGATTGTCTAGGTTCGAGAAAAGCCCATGTTTTTGTGCATTCAATGGGTGAGTCTAATGACCCTAAATTTTATTTATTTATTTATTTATAGAAAATATAGTATTGACTATTGAACATTAATCTTCAATTTTTTTTTCCCCTTTTGAATTTTCTTTTTTATCTGCTAAGCACCATGATTAGAGTTGAATGTTTGGCAGCTTCTCGAGAAAAAATGTTATATTTTCGAACTATTTGATCAATGAGAAAATTAGGGAAAACAAAAAATTAAAATTTGGTTTGTTTTGGTTTTTTATTTTTGCCTCCATTAACCTATGTTACCGTATTAGACATTTCTATCTATGAGTGAAATCTTTGACATCTGTTGCTATTGCAATATATATATAATGTTTTTTTCACTATACTTTCCTCTACCGTTTAATTATGGTATTTCCAGAGAAGACAACATAGGATGGTTCAATTTTTTTAGAAATGAGTTATCGTTATGGCTTTGAAGGGTGCTCTTTTATGGGTTTCTATTATAGGTTTCAACAAGTGAAGATGGCTTTCCTATAAAAAAAAGAAAAGGAAAAAAAGAAGTGAAGATGGTGTGCATGAAGATGAAAGCTGTGCATTTAAATGGAGGGGTTGGTTTTGTGTTATAACAAAAATGGAGATTATTAACAAGACGCTTGAATGTTGCAAAAAAATTTCAAAGTCTCTCTCTCTCTCTCTCGTCTTGGTTTATAATACTAATATCTAGAGCGAGTATCGTCTAATTATTATCTACTTAGGCTTTTAATCACTATGTAAATGTAAATGTAAATGCAAAAATCATATGCCTCTTTTACATGTTAAAACATTTGCAAAATCTTTTGTGGTATGTTCAATGCAGGTGCTTGGTTATAGTTTTCTGCATTTCTTTTTGCTTACAACCTTTTTTGTTTCATGTTTGATTCCAGATAAATTGAATGATCCTATTAATTATACTATTGACAGGAACCTTGATAAGAATTGTGGCATGCTGCCTTTCTAAATATTGCTTTTAAGGGCTTGATCTTTGACCAAATGGAAAGATATGGGGTGGCAAGGTCCTAATCCATCAACTAACTTTAGGTACAGTTTTGTTTTATTAAATGTCCATTCGTCTTATTAATTCTTGTGATTTAAATGAAATAGAAACAAAAGTTCCTTTGTTTAGTACTTCAAACGTTTTATTTTTTTGTTCACTCGTCATCAAATGAGTAATAGATTTCTATTTTTCTTGAAGTTTTTGCAGGACAGAGTAGTGAATGTATTAGGCTGATCCATGATTTGTACAAATTAATAGCTCTACAAGGATGCAAGTGGTTCGAGAATATGAGAAATATAGGTGAATCAAGATCCAGCAAGAAATGGGATGATAATAGCCAAGGAAGTCCTGGAAGGGGTCCATATGGTGGTCTTTAACATGGGCCACCCTTTGGCCTAGATAATGTTCGAAGAATTTACCACAGTAAGTTCATTTTTTAACTTTTTTTTACATTTTGTCTCTAAGGTATGTTTTCCCTTTAATTTTTAAAATGAAAATTAAAACTTCTTGTAGTGAACTTCTAGGTTTTGTGGCTTCTGCTGCGAAGGCTAAACACTAGAGGAATATCTTGTCCATTTGTAATTACGGCTCAGAGAACTTGTAGAATTCTTGGATAACGAGCTTTCTGCAGCAAATACAATCTATATTTTTTGAGACTTTTGTAGTAGCATTAATTTCTTTCTCTCTTTTGGTTTATCATTGGAATTAATGCTATTCCAATGCGACCTCTACTTTGGCACCAAAGTAGGTCTTTGAGGATATTGCCTCTGATATCCTCATGTTTCACTACATTCATAAATTTTATTACTTCAACAAGTCTTGTATCAAAATCATTCAATTCTATGAAGGGGAATCGTACTAAAAAATCTCATCTCTCTCTCTCTAAGTTCGGCATTTTACTTTCAATAATCAAAGAATTTCTTATGTGTCTTGTCTTGCTTAATGTTTTTTAATCCAAAACCACTTACTTGAGGAATATTATATAAGTCACACTTAGTTAGGTGACTGACTAGGCAACCCGAAATCTGTCTTCTTTGGCCTGCAATTTTTGATCTTTAGGTCTGTTTTGTAGTGATCTATAAACTTTCTTTTTTAGGTTTGTTATTTACAATTATAGAACAATGAAATTTAGACATGATTTTAAGACATGTTACTGCTTTTGGTTATTCATGTTATACCTGTATAATGATTAATAATTTTCTCAAGCTTTTCTTAATCTGATTGGATCATTATTTGTGTTGAATTTGAACTTCATATATATTCAATTTTTTGTCGTTTTGCATCTAATCATTTTGTTTTTCTGTTTTAGCTCTCAAAATACCTTTTATCTATTTTGAAACCTTATTCTTTTCATGTAATGTGTAATACCAAAATACCAATAAATCACATCAAAAGCACCCCCTTAAAAAAATACCGAGTACGCGCCTTGTGCATGCACTCTCTACTAGTACTTAAGTAAAAAACTGGGTTCGGTTTGGTTTTTTTAAGTCTCTATTTTATTGAACCTTAGACCAAATCAAAACTTCGGTTTTTGTAATACTTTACACCAAACTGACCAAGTTCCTATAAAAAACCGGCCAAAAACCGGTTTGGTTCGATCCGCTTTTTTGTTTCAAATGGTTTTTCTTACATCCCTAATAGTTATGTAATTGCATGTAATTAATTTCTCTCCTCTTCTATTCTCTTCTCTTAATGAGGTCTAATTAACCAAACAGGGTGGAGAGAAAGTTACTTTTTCTTCTCTTAACCTTTTCTTTTCTCATAGGTTCTCTTTTCTTTTCTTAATTTCTCTCAATCCATATAAAGCCTAGATGTTATTGGTCTAAATCCACGTTTTAATTTCATTTTTTGTTTTTTAAATTAAGTTGTTTATGCTAACGCACTCAAGCAATCCCCTGTCTGACATGTGCTAAACAATTACTGGACAAAATCCATAGGGTAGCCCTGAGGAGGGGAGTAGTGAGAGTTGAATGCAAGACCTCTTGTTTGGGAAGAGTTTCTTGGACCACTCGGTCCACCCCTCAAGGTTTATGTTTTAGTTTCCATTTATTGTCTCTATTTCATCTATACTACCTATAAAAAGATGAATGTGAGAAAAACTTTTGATTGACTAATATACCCTTAATTTAATTTTTAAATACACAACTACCCTTTTGCATATATAGGAAATACAGCAATATAAAACATATATCTTAATAAGAATTCTAAGAAAACTATACAACTACCCTTCTGCATATATAGGAAATATAGCAATATAAAATACATACTTTAATAAGAATTCTAAGGAAACTATAATTCATATAATAATTAAATAAAACCAAACCCAGATATGAATTCTAAGGAAACGGAAACTATAATTCGTATATAATAAATAAACAGCCAGATTGTAAATTCTACTTTTTCCATCAAAAGTAGCTTCAACCTTCTCTCCACATTTTCCATTAAATTCGACTTTTCCCTTTTATGGTAAGTTTTGCTCTACAAATTATAATATATATATATATATGATACTACGCTGGAAATTTGTTGAGTTAGGTTTTGGTTTGAATGCTAATAATCACATTCGGTTGTATTTAATTTTGTTCCTCTGAGAAATTAATTTTATGCAATCATATTTTATTTAAATTCTATATATCTTTCCTAGAGTTTTTTTTATTCAAGTTTTTGGTTTTGTATTTTTTATTTTTGCTGTGACTATTTTCACTTACTTTTGATTTGATTAGTAGAGTTTCATAAGCAATTTGCTAAAATACTTTTGTGTTTGAATGCTAAACCCTTTATTTTACGTGGTAAATCATCTAATTATATTTTTTCTTTTGATGAAAAATTGCTCTTGGAAATATCTGATGGGAATTGAAAAGCTACTTTTATATGCTTATTCTTTTTCTAATTTTTTCTTGCTGATAAAAAATCCCTTGTAAGAGGTATGTATTTTATTATTATTATTATTATTATTTTTAAATGCTTAATCTCTATGTTGTCTTTTCGATTTTTTCTTGGAGATTAAAATTTCCTTATGAAGACTACACTATTTATGGGTGATTTGAGAGGTGGGCCAGAGAACAAGGACCTTAGGTTTCTAAATATTCTTGATGAGGCATCTTGCCTTATTTTTTGATTTGTAATTTTTCCCATTTTTTGAATCCTAAGATTAGTTTTTGTGCTATGTTATCTTTGGTTGTTTCAATTAATGAGATGTTGAGCTCCAATGATGCATTGTGGAATGTCTTGCTACAAAGTGGGGATCCATAGATTCTTCAACTAAAAAAAAAAATTTTAAAAAAATACAAAGAAGTTCAAGAGAGGTAGTAGTAAAGTTTCATTTGGATGAAGTGGAATAATATCCCATGATAGTAATGTGGTGTTAGAACTCTTATCTTTTTAAGCATGTACTTATTTTTTAAGTGATCCAAAATGTATTAAAATTTGTTGATGTGTAAGTCACATTATATAAACTACTAATTCATTAATAAATTTAGTTTATTCTTTTGCATATAATTTCTACGATACAATGGACTTGCTATATGGCTAACAATTCAACCAAATTAAATTCTCTCTAGAGATTAAATATATACTTTTCCATTTATTTTGGTTCTAACTATTCTATTTTTTACTTCTTTATTGATATGTTTCTTATTGTAGATGTGTAGAAAATTGGTGGACAATGAATAAGTTATTTGTCAAGATTCTTGATTGTTATGTGTCATTATGTATTAGCATTTCTTTCCAGATCATTTGATGTACACGGATTAAAACCTTCTACGGAGTAATAAATAATTTCTTAACATCTCAAATTTTCACATTTGATATGGATTAAATGTTAAAGAACAAATTGCCGCATAACCTTCCTTAAGTAAATAAAGTTTATATTTAATCGATATAGACAATATTGAAGAAGTAATTACCACTACATGAGGGGCTATGCTACATGAAAAGAGTCAATCCCTATTCAAGCTAAAAAGATCTTGGGAAGCATCGATCTTTTATATGTTTATTTAGGAAAAATAATTGATGATCTTTAAATCATTTTATTGTAAACAAAAAATCCACGTGCAACGCACGTGTACAATAACTAGTTTTTACTAAATGTTTTATGTGAAATGATAAAAAATAGATTTTGGAAAAACTTTATTTTACAAAGTTTTTCAAAGTGATATTTATTTAGTGGACAACGTTGTATTTCCCTAAAAACTTTTTGTATTTTTCATAAAACTTTGAATTATCATCTAGAATTTAGGAGTGCAAATAAAATTGAAGGGTGACAATAATCGTACCCTGTTATTTATTCAGACTAAGGTCAGGCCAAAAAATAAAAAATAAATCAAAGCTAAAGTTTGATATCGGGTATGGAACATGTTTTGGCTTGTGTTCAACCACGAGCCGGCCTAATTTGACTCAACTTTTTGAACCGTTACGTAATTGGGTGCTATATTGGAACTTGGCCCACTACCAAATAGCAATGATAGAGCCAAATGCCAAAACTAATGCACTGATCGTGGTGTGGTACCTCATCATTTTGTCTTTTTCACTTTTTCCAAAAACTATGATAGAAAAGCCGAATGTCGTTGGGCTTCACACCAAGGCATGGGAGTATGGATTCGGAGCTTGGGGTTCCAGTACCGTGTTGAGGTAATTCAAATCATTGGATGGGATTTTTTATGTTTAAATTAAACGCTAAACGTTGGCATTAATGATTTGAATTACCGTGCTGAGGTAATTCAAATCATTGGATCATGGGATTTTTTATGTTCAAATTAAAAGCTAAACGTTGTTATTAATGTCATTTTGATTATTTTAGTAATAATTTTCTTATCGTTTATTACAAATTGTCAAAAATCTCACCCAATGGCTTGAATTAGTTTAACATAATATTGAATTTTTGAAATTCAACACTGAATCCATACTTGGGCATGGGTGCATGTAGGGATGTGCACGGGTCAGTTTGGAGCGGTTTAAGGGACAAACTGTCAACCAACCCGCCGCCAAACCATTAGTCCTAAAAACCGGCGGATTAGTTGATTTCTTTTGTGGTTTCAAACCAACAGTTTGGGCGGATTGGACGGGTTGTACCATTTCATATCACATTGATAGAATCAAGTCTAATTAAAAAATGATCTCTATCTTTATTAATAAACTGGATATTATGCAATTAGAAGTAGAAATCCAAATGATATTTAACAAATTTTATAACTGATAAAAACCCATAAATGTATCTCCCCTTTGGGAAAATTTCTAATAAAACCAACATGTTTTCTCTTTTTGATCAATAAAATCCATAACTTCATACCAATTCTACAAAACCATACAAAATTATCTAATCCAATACAAGGAACAAACATCTAAATAGAATTAACAAAGATGCAGGAGAACATAAAGACAAAAGAACCACCAATAAGACAAATTAGGCAAAAATCTACTCCTCCAAGCCAAAAAAGCAAGATGACATCCACAAAAAGGAGCCAAAAGAACCACCAACAAGACAAAATACGCAAAAATCTTCAAGCCAAAAAAGCAAATGATGCCCCCAAAAAGGATTATATTTTAAATAAACGAGGTCCAACAGTCTAGTTCCATAATAGCCTGGTTTCATTGCAAATCAAACTCCAACACGCTAGGAATTGATCAATCCTCAACTAGAGTTAATCCAACAGTAGTAGTTGATCCAAAAATTCTAAACAATAGAACATATTATTAATATTGTTATTGAAAAATACCTAAACTAAAATAATTATTAAAAATTCAACTTGCAATAAATTCAACACAAGACAAATGTTACTTGACTTAATTTCTTCATAGTTTTCAACATCATCCATAGCTTCTCTAAGATTGATTAGATTTGGTGAATACCGTAACCAATTTTGTGCACAAACAAGAGCCTCCACCATCTTTGGAGTCAAATCACTCCTAAATGGATCGAGCACACGACCACTAGTACTAAAAGCTGACTCGGAAGCTACTGTAGAAACTGGAACAGCCAAGACATCTCTTGCTATTTGAGAGAGAATCCGATATTTATGGCTATTAAGCTTTCACCAAACCAAAATATCAAAGCTAGAATTGTTTGGATCCTCACAATTCTCTGCCAAAAACCTTTCAACCTCTGACTTATTTTCTATACTATCTTCTTCTTCCAAGTGTTTTTTACATTGAAAGGTCCACAGTTTACTAGCATCTTCCTCATTTTCATCAACCTCCATTGCTTGAGAAGCTTGACTTGCACTAGATGTTGCAACATTAGCACATCAGTCTTTCTTACATAGTGCTCATACAAGCGAATCAATTTGAACTTCACTCTTTTTGTTAGTTCTTCTGCCATGGTATTCTCATACACTTGAGCAAATGAAAATCTGACATATCTCAATTTATAACGAGGGTCTAGGACAACAGCTACATACAATAAGAAATTGATATTATCAAGATTTTCCCAATATTTGTCATATTTCCTTCTCATGAGATTTGCCATATCACCCAACACCCTATCCCCACTTTTACACGACGATATCAATTTAGATTGCACCGACATAAGTTCATGGAAAAATGCATTAGATGTCACATATAAAGAGCCAAAAAACTTTAAAGTCACATTGTAAAAAAGTTTCAAAAATCAAACAAAGACTCTAGCATTGTCCTAATCATCCATAGTAGGAGGCCCAATCCTCTTCCTCCCCTTCCTTCTCCCTCTTCCTTTCCCACCCTTATTCTCATCTTTATCTTCATCTTCATCCTCCTTGAAAAACGAAAGGTATCATGGGTCATCCTTTTCTAACCGCTCAAAGGCTTTTTCAAATTTCTCAGCAACCTCCAACATCATATAAGTGGAATTCCACCTAATTGGAACATCTAGGCATACTAAAATTTTACTAAGAATCTTGTCATGCTCCACACAATTATTAAAAGTTTGAAACCGAGAAGGAGAAGACCTAACATACCACACTGCATTTCGAATCTTGGCAATTGATTCATTTTGGTCTTTTAAACCCTCACACACAATGAGATTCACAATATGTGCACAACACCTCATATGAATAAATTCATGTTCTAAGATGGTAGAATTCCAATCTTTAGTTTTCCTTTTCAAATATCTAATAGCACCATCATTAGAGCTTGCATTATCAACAGTGATGGTGAAAATCTTATCAATCCCCCACTCTAGTAAGCACTTTTCAACATGCTTGCCAACTGTCTCACCCTTATGATTAAGAACTAGACAAATATTAAGAATTCTTTTTTGCAAGTTCCAATTAGCATCAATCCAATGAGCGGTGAGGCACATATCATTCAGATTTTGGATTGATGTCCAAGTGTCGGTGGTTAGACAAACACGTTGCTTCTTAAGGGCTTTCTTCAATTTTCCCTTCCTTTCATAAAAGAGTTTCATACAATCACGGGCAACAGTAGTACGATAAGGGAGAGTAAACCTGGGTTCCAGAACTGCACAAAAAGACCTAAAACCTTCCTTCTCCACGTGCCTAAAAGGTAACTCATCAACAATAATCATCTTTGCTAGTGCATTTCTATATGCCTTGTCACTATAATTCACTACTTTAAGAGCACCACTACCAGCACCATCATGTTCTTTCCCCTCCCCTACTTCTTTTTTAACAAAACAAAGAGTTTGTTGTTTTGGGTCAACAACCCTATAAGGATACTTCGTGCATTGACTTTTTAAATGAGCCCATATATTACTAGTTCCATCTATTTTTCCACGAGCACCATAATCTTTCCCACAATAGTTATATGCAGCCCTAGGGTATTCAGGATCACCACCTTCAATGATACAGAAATGCCCCCAAATTTTAGACTTTTTTTTAGAATCCGGTGCCTTAGAAGGGTGTGGACGGGCTTTACCTTTGGTAGGGACTGGGACTTTTGGGGGTTTTCCATTAGCATCTTCACAGACAGTAGCACCACTTGGATTTCCCTCCTAGGTCTCCTCCATGATCTATCAAAAAAGAAAAAAGAAAAAAAGAAACACATACACAAAGAAAATTAGTACTCATCTAGGCATTAAAATGTAATTTAGAAAATATAAGACAAATTGATACTATTAATATTATTTCTCTTGAATGTATTACAAAAAGAAGAAGAAAAAAAAAACAAACAAACAAAGAAGAAGAACAGAGCCAGAGAGAGAGAGTGAATGGAACCTACAAGAAAGGGGGACGAACCAGCAATGTAGTGCACTATGCAGTAGACAAGCAGTGAGAAGAGAAAGGAGCTGAAAAGACGATGAAAGTGTGAGGTGTTTCATCTATGAGTAATTTTGATTTTATTCTTCTATTTACCAACCATTTTTCTATATCTCAATGAGCCTATGAGATGATCTGATCCTTAAATTTGCCAACTAGCTAGCAATAGCCACCAAGACATTAATTGTAACATTTATCTCCATAAGACTTGAGAGAATCTGTGACATTTCCTTGTACTTTTCCAAACAATCTAACCAACAGTCATTAAAACATTAAGAGTCATGCTATATCTGAGAACTAGATCTATAGTGATCGATAGTGGAGATAATTAGAGGAGAAAAAGAGAACCAAGTATTCGTATTGAATATTGATGGTCTGTAGTATAGAGAAAGAAGGAGGGGAAGAGAGAGAGAGAGGATCTTTAATTGGACGTTACAGAGATAGAGAGAAAAGAGGAAGAGAGAGAAGGGAAAGAGAAGAATAAAGTAAAAGAGATCAGATCCTTAGCTAGTTATCTTACACTGGTGCTTTGTCCCATTCAGATTTTACATTTTTACCCTTGTTTAATGTTTTCGTCTTATATATTTGGTTTTATGAATCATTTTCTAGACATTAATTGTCATATCTATATATATATATATTATATGGCGGGTTGGGTTGATTTATTAGCGATTTGATAAAATTCAACCCGTCAACCAAACCAAACTACCAGATTTATTGTTCAATCCACCCAAACCAATCTGCTGATTCTCTCAAACCGCTTGGGTTGGTGCGAAATGGAGCGGATTGGTTCGATTTGGCGGATTGGGCGGTTTTTTGCACATCCGTAGGTGCAGGGCCCGCATAGGTGTATAAAATGGTCTTAGTTTGGACAGTTGTTTGGCCATTTTTTATTTTCTTTATTTATTAACTTGATTGAATATGAGTAAGTCTTCTATGTAATTGTAACACGGCCAGGTAGTGTCATAAGCCAATCGGGGTCAAGTAAAGTGGAATTGTGGGATAAAAAAGTACACTAACAATCCCACTTTGCTTGGTTATCATTGGCTTGTGACACTACCTGATCATATCACAATTACATAAAAGTTTTTCTCGATTGAACATAGGTCAAAGGGTTTATATTATTTTATATTCTATAAAGTGGGCCAACTTTGGGTCCGGTTGGGCCTTAAATCTCAAACCCAAACCCATATGTCTTAAGAGGGCCTGTATTGGCATCCAAGACTTACTTGCCACTGCCAACCCACTATGATTTTTTAAGATTTATGAAAAATATAAAATATTTTCATGAAAATTGATCGCATTTCCTTTCTAAAACATCACTTTTAATAACTTTGTAAAAGAATGTTTTTCCAAAATTTATAATTTAAGTAGACCTTTTGACATTTACAGTATTTTTTTCTATAAAAATCCAAAAATTCTACTTGTAGACACCTAAATTTTGCCGGGCTGCCTCCAGACAAAATCGATTAACCCGTTAACAGTACAATTAGGTTGGACATGTTCCGCACCTAACTTCATTCACCCTATCCTACTCACTAGGACAAAGCTTCTTTTCAATTCGACCTCCAATTTCTGAGGCCCAAGAGCCAGGAACGGGCACGATACCCGAAAACCCCAAATTGAACCCCTAAAATCAGCACTAGGTGGTTCAATTTCCAACAATCTTTGATCCAACGGTCAATCCAACCGTAGGATCTTCAATTCAACATCCCTAGAGCGGTCTAGGAACATTTAATTGGGAATCAGAAGGCACGAGCCCTCTGATCCCCAATTTCCCCCAAATCGAACCCCTAAATCAGCACTAGGTGGTTCAATCTCCAACAATCTTTGATCCAACGGCCAATTAAACCATAGGATCTTCAATTCAACATGCCTAGAGCGGTCTAGGATCATTTGATTGGGAATCAAAAGGCACAAGCCCTTCGATCCCCAATTTCTCCCAAATCGAACCCTTAAATCGGTACTAGGTGGTTCGATCTCCCACAATCTTTGATCCAACGGCCAATTCAACTGTAGGATCTTCAATTCAACATCTCTAGAGCGGTCTAGGATCATTTTATTGGGGATCAAAAGGCACGAGCCCTCCGATCCCCAATTTCCTCCAAATCAAACCCCCAAATCGGTACTAGGTGGTTCGATCTCCAATAATCTTTGATCCAACGGCCGATTCAACCGTAGGATCTTCAATTCAACATGCGTAGAGCGGTCTAGGATCATTTGATTGGGAATCACAAGGCATGAGCCCTCCGATCCCCAATTTCCCCCAAATTAAACCCCTAAATCGGTACTAGGTGGTTCAATCTCCAACAATCTTTGATCCAACGGCTAATCCAAACATAGGATCTTCAATTCAACATCCCTAGAGTGGTCTAGGATCATTTGATTGGGAATCAGAAGACATGAGCCCTCCGATCCCCAATTTCCCCCAAATCGAATCCCTGAATTGGTACTAGGTGGTTCGATCTCCAATAATATTTTATCCAACGGCTAATGCAACCGTAGGATCTTCAATTAAACATCCCTAGAATGGTCTAGGATCATTTGATTGGGAATCAGAAGGCACGAGCCCTCCGATCCCCAATTTCCCCCAAATTGAACCCCTAAATCGGTACTAGGTGGTTCAATCTCCAACAATCTTTGATCCAACTGCCAATTCAACTGTAGGATCTTCAATTCAACATCCCTAGAGATGTCCAGGATCATTTGATTGGGAATCACAAGCCACGAGCCCTCTGATCCCCAATTTCCCCTAAATTGAACTCCTAAATCGGTACTAGGTGGTTCAATCTCCAACAATCTTTGATCCAACGGCCAATTCAACCGTAAGATCTTCAATTAAACATCCCTAGAGCGGTCTAGGATCATTTGATTGGGAATCAGAAGGCGCGAGCCCTCCGATCCCCAATTTCCCCCAAATCGAACCCTTGATCCAACACTAGGTGGTTCAATTCCTAATAATCTTCGATCCGATGATCAATCCAACCGTAGGATCTTCAATTCAACATCCCTAGAGCGGTCTAGGACCATTTGATTGAGAATCAGAAGGCATGAGCCCTCCGATCCCCAAATCGCCCAGAACCGAACCCCTAATACAACTTTAGGTGGTTCAATTCCTCACAATTTCTCATCCAATGGTCAAACCGACCGTTGGATCTTCAATTCAACCCCTGAAGATCAATATAGGATCATTTGATCGAAGATCGGGCCTCATTCGGCTCACGATCAACAAAACCCTAATTGCAGAGCCTTACGAGCATCATGCTTGCATCCGAGCCATTCAATCCCACCCAAAAGAGCGCACACTCCACTCTTTGGTCCTAAACTAAGTTTGGGGACCCAAAGTTTCAATCCCCATTCAAGATCAACGGTCGGATTTTACCCGATCATCGATCGAATGCGATCACGCGATCGTACTACCCCACAGTGGGGCAAACCACCACCCTAGGCCCACTACAGCGGCCCCACAGCTTCTAGAAGGGCACACTACCCGAAAAACACAAGTTCCCATGTGTGATGATAAGAAATCATCACAAATGTGGGATAAGTGTGCCCACGCTGCCCAAACCAGCGTGAAAAAATCTTGCTTTCGGCTCTACAGATCCCTACAGCCTTCTGCAGCCGAAATCCAACTGCCTGGATGGGACTGTTTTCCACGCTGGCCAGGCCAGCATGGCTGGGTAGTTTGTCCTTTTGCCACTTTTAGACCATCTTGCCCTCATCAAATGAGGTAATTCCTTCAGCAAACGATGCCTAAATACCCTCCACGTCCCATGTGACCAAAATACCCCTCTAAATGTCCATTTTACCCCTAAAAGTCCAAATTTCCCTATAAATAGCCCCCATTTCTATGTATTAAGGGCCAATTTCCAAACCTCTTAATCCTTAGCCTTATTCCATCTTTCCCACACTCAATTAGGAAGCTTTAATCCATTTCATCCTCACACTAGCCCATGCACTAATCATTCCATAAAAAAAAAAACCATTCTAAACACTAATCCATCCAATCCAAAATCCAATCCAATTCCACCCACCACAAGAAGAAATCTACCACACATCCTCTCAAGAACCCTTTCACACATATTTGGGGCTGTTCTTGGAGGAAAAGCCAAGGCTTGAACCATCCAAGTTCCATTTGGATAGCATAAAAGACACAAATTCTGCTGCAGTTTTACTACAGAAGGACTGTCAATTTCGTATCTGCTGAGTGACAACTTCACGTCTGCTGACTGGTAACTCCACTGTGACCCCACTTTCCTTCCCTATTTCACTCCACCACTTTCCAAGCACACTTGGAATCATCAAAGGAGCTTCTCAAAAGAGGATTTCAAGCACTCAAGCCTAACTTGGTCAAAGCTAAGGTGAAATCACCTACACTAGGTGAGCTTCCCTTTTAAAATTAATTCCTAAGCTTTCTTAGTTTAATTTCCTATTAAGCTTACCATTATTTCTTGCAGCCTTAATATGTAATTGTCGCCCTCCCTACCTTAGCCCAAGTACGTACATGGGTCTCCTAACACGTGTCTTGAAGGGATCAACTCTTGTATGGTGGGTTAAAGGCAGGGAGACCCTAAACCACCCAATGCTTGCAAACCATTCCAGTAGGTTGCTAGCACCCATTTTCATTTCCTTTTATTGCATGAGAGTTTGCATATATGATGTGTGAAATGGAAATTTAAGCATGACTAAAGATTGAGAGAATGTTTAAACAAAATCAAATTTGGCAAGGTTAGGTTCATGCGTACATGCATATTGTTTACACTAACCTCTTCTTGTTTCCACGGCTACGGCCCCTACACGCTCTTGATATGAGGCGCAGTAGGCTTCTTTTTTTCTTTCTTTTACTTTCGAGGTTGAATCCTCCGAGTTGTGTGGTCGTTGCGACTCTTGCCCCTAAAAATTCTAACTATTAACTACTTTCGAGGTTGAATCCTCCGGGTTGTGTGGTCGTTTCGACTCTTGCCCCTAAAAATTCTAATTATTTACCGCTTTATTTACCGCTTTGTCTAGAGGCTATGGCTTTTCGCTACCCTCCGAGTTGTGGTCGTTGCGACCTTTTAACCTAATACTTGAGAACTTTTCATTTTGTGGTCACTTGACCCTTTTTATCTTATGTACATATACTTGTGTTTTTTCAAAGCAATAAACATCGCATTCATGAATTCCAAGCCTTGCCAAGGTTGATTATGCTTATACACCTTTCGACATTTTCGATGTGCTTATCTTGAAATTTCATGCTATGTTGATATTTCAGTTCTATTCCCATGTAAACAAGATACAACTAATGCCTCGAGATAATCTATCATGTCATGGATAAAAGTTTACGGCATCAAATGCTTAAAAACTCATTCATAGCATAATAGCTTATCACCATCAAATGGACTTAATCGATTGACCCACCAGATTCCAATGAATCACCTTACCCCAAGTCCAGAAACTCTTGCGTGTCCCTGTGTCATGTAGTAAAATCTTAATCCTTGTGAGATTGGATGGGTTGCATTTTACTCAATTAATCCTAGTGCGCGCCATGATTTAAATTCCTCCTAATCATTTTTATGCTTCAAAAGCTCCAAGTACCTTTTCAAAGAATCTTTTAAAATTGAAAGTGATTCATTACATCTTAAATCCTTGCTGAAAGATCCATACATGCATAAGACCATTGTCTCCAAATCATTCTTGACAACATTACCATCTTTACCAAATAAAGATTTTTGATTCATAAAGGACCACTTGCCAACAAGCAAGTTGTTGACATGCGTGTTGTTTTCAATTGACGAGTTCATTCCAAAATTACTCGAACGAATTCTTTTTATTACAAAGGCGCGTGCCTTCTTTCTAAAGACCATTATCTTAATCAAGTCAATTTTACAAACACCATCATTCTATGCAGGATCTCCTTCCAATTGAGATTGAGATTCATAAGGCTTCACTTTTGCTTTGTTTAAACCAAAATTCCTTTACACTTCAAAAGTGTTCTTTCCTCAACCAAATACATGTCTTCCTTCAAAAGGAACCCCTGTCTTCAAAAGACAATCTTTTCCCTTCAAAAGGGAACATCCTCTTCATTTCAACAGCTTTCAAAAAGCATCCTTTTTCTTTATCCATCCCTCGACTTCAAAAGTTTTGAGCTTTCTCCGGTTCCCAAAGAAGTTCGCACTTGATATTAATTCTTTAAAAATGGATTCACATCATTTCCATTTCCATCCTTTCATAAAGGAATGATTTTACTGCAGCAAGGTAGGGATGCTTTAGAGTTAATCAACTTGACCTAAGATACCTAAGAGAAGGAAGGCGAATTTGTGGTCCTTTCAAAACAATTTTCATTCACAACCTTAAGGCATGCTCTTTAAAAACCAACTCTTTCAAAAAGACTTTATTCCAGTGCTTTCAAGGATCTCTTTTCAAAATAACAAATTCACCACCCTTCAAAAGGGTATTCTACGTCAAATCATTTGTATAGGAAATCAACAATACCAAATGGGATTTTAATCAGAAACATCGTTGAAATCGGGAACCGTTGGATTCCAATGGGCGATGTGGGGTGCCTCACACCTTCCCCACTCGTAACCAAACCCCCTTACCCATAATCTTTAGTCTCACAGACCACTAGGAGTCATTCAACTTTTCCAATAGATCCTCAGATGGGCCTATTGATGATAAGACCTCAGATGGACTTATTTTGGGATCTCGGATGACCCCACTCTCTAATCAATCATAGGATGCCCATTCACATCCTCAAACCCCTAATTGGTGGCGACTCCATAGCCTTGATAATTCTAGATATGCTCGCATGCCTAGGACGGTCAAGACGCCCTTGAAACTGAATCCATCTTACTCAACACCACCCACCAGAAACGAATGCCTCGGGGTCGTCCCAAACATAGGAATGGAAAACATCCCATCCCTCCCTCTTTTGGGGTAGCGACACTACTTAAAAGACAATTTTTGAAAAAATTTTCTTCTACGAATTTGCTAAAAATTATGTTTTCTAATAGATTAAATGGGCAGTTTTCATTAAACCTTATATATTTTCCATAAAACCTTAAGAAACCATAGGAGTTTGAGACCCTAAAATAAGTCTTCAGGTGCCAATAGAGGTGCCCTCACTTCTTAAAGATTGGGCTAGGATTAGACTGGGCTTAATTAAGCCGAGCATGGCCCAATGTTTTGGGCTAAACAGAGATGGGCCACGAGTTAGTGGGCCAAATTTAATTTTACACTCCCACTTGCAAACGACAATGCTTTATTAGAAAGCTCCTAAACATACCTTAGTGAAATGTCTTTGATCATTGGACACCCAAGATACTTGCCCAAATTATTAGAAAAATGAATATTATGTTGTAAATAATAGTGGACGTCCCACCACTCCATAATGCAAGAATCACTAATTCCACTTCCATAAGTGGAGCACTTAGTCAAGTGCATCTTATCTTCAAATTACATTCATTTGAAGCTTATATAAGGCTTCTGTTATAAATACATATCATACGGATGATTCAAAAAGATGAATGAAATGAAAGAATGAGAATTTCTTGTTCTTTTTATTTCCTCTTGTTCTAAATTCTTAGTTTTACAACACATTATCAGCACGAATTGCTCAAGGATTTTGTGCGCAATATCATACTACCACCATCTTCTTTCTTAACCAATTTGGTTGTGGTAAGTTGGTATGCTCTTAACCAATTTGGTTGTGGATTGGTTTTTACTCTAAATTATATATCTTAAATGGAGGAATCCATCTTCTCTTCTCTTTTTGAAGTAAGAGAAGATTAAAAATAAAACCTGAACTTTTATAAATAAATAAAGGAGTGATGATTTATTTTCTCTTCTTGAAGTAAGATAAGGATTTGAAAACTTGAATTTTTTATACGAAAAGTTATTATTTACATGTTATCTTCCTGAAGCAGGAAACAAATTTGAATCCCCAAAATTTTCTATAAGAAAAGTTGTTGTTCATATATCCTCTTCCTAAAGCAAGATATTAATATAAAAGCCTGAAATTTTCTATTAAAAGAAAGGGGTTATTATTCATATTTCTCTTCTTGAAGTAAGAGACAAATTTCAAAACCTGAAGTTTTAAAAATGATGAATAATGTTTCAATTTAATTGAATAAAGTGATGGTCAATGATGACCAAATTAAATTGAGTAATATATTTCTCTATTATGTGTCATGCAACTTTTTTAGATGTTGGTAAAATTTTGTTGAAAATTAATGGGTGAACTTTCATTTTTGCTATGGTTAGAATAGAAGAACACACAAAAATCTGCTGTTGTTATTTTTCGAATTAACTGTCAACTTCACCTCTATTGTCAGTCAACTTCTCTCAGATTGACTGGTAACTTCACTGTGTCAGCTTAAAGCATGTCATTCTATGATAAGAACCACTAGAAGTGGAATAATGGAATACTAAACCACCATAAGTGGACTAATGACATACCAAACCATCAGAAGTAGAATAATACAATACCAATACAATACCAAACCACCAGAAGTGGAATACCAAACCACCAGAAGTGGATTAGTGAAATACCAAACCACTAGATCGAAGTGGAACAATGAAATATCAAACCACCAGAAGTGGAATGACACTGAAGAAATAAGCAAAGGTTTATAGAATAAACCTACAAGCTAGATAAGTGTTTGAGATAAACACTAGTCACGTAAGTATTTTCATACGAATTGACATTTCATAAATTTATACCAAGCATCCATAAAAAAAAATATATTGAAACGATTTTTTGTTATAATAATTTAGTCGATCTATAAATTGTCTTAATATTCCAAATAGTGTAGACATTATTCATATTGCTATTTCTTTGAGGATCCTAGTGGGATAATTCACCATTTAATTGGTAATAGATACGTCCATACCAATTAACATATTTTTTCTATATATTGAATATGTTATAAGTAACAACGCTTTTAAAAACGTTAATACTAACACCGCTTTATATACAACCGTTAAGATCACAGTTTCTAGTCGTTGGGGCTACTATTCATAGCCGTGAGGTCTCTTCTATAAAATCACAACTGTTCTTTTTCAAAAATCTTTGTCTCTGCAACAATGAATTTCTTGATTCATTTACGACGTCTTCTTCCTTTTCTCCTGTTTCTTCTATACTACATGTTCCTCATCACACTATTCGAATGGATACTAGATTTTTGTTTTCATAAAAAGATTCTGGTTATAGCCACGTCTCCATTTCTGATATTTCTCCTAAATCTGCCTTTGATGATAATGTTGATGCTCACTCTTTATGATCAATAAATTTTGTCCAAACAAATATATGAAAGAATAGAAGTTAGTATTCAGGGAGAAATCATACCATATATTTCTGTTTACTCTATTTTCTTAGAAAAAGTTCATTTGATTATGTATTTCAGTTGCAATGATTTTCCTGATATATATTTGTGAGCATTATATTCTGTTTTCTATATTTATTCAAGTTTTGTCAAGAAAATGATAAAGGGATAACTTGTTCCGATCCATATGCTAGCATTCCTGATGCAAATAAAAATATAATAACCATGATTTGATTACAGACATTTTATACAAGATATAGCAGGTTACAGATTTTTGCTACTCAATAGTAGCATTTTGAGTTGAACCAGAAGGATCAGCTGGAGGTTGACTCTACGGGCCGTTCAAAATTTTTTTATGTTGTTCAATGATTTGCCCTCCAAGCCTTTCCAATGCATTGACCTTTGGTTGGAGATTGTTAGAATAGGAGTCTACTATCCTTTGTAATTCTCTGTTTTCCTCTCTCAAAACTCTCATCCTTCGATAGGCCCCATTGAGCAACCCCTGAAGGCGGGTGACCTGGTCACATAGACCTTAGACTTCCACAGTTCTGGCATGGAAACACCGTGCCATGATAGAGGTAACCGTAGGAGCCTGCACGTTTAAAGCCATGGAGTATCTTATTATGTCCAAGTCAGATTACACACCCAATACTCTTTCATCACAAAAAGTGATGAGTCCTTTAGCTGCCGCTATTGCGTTTGCAAAATTGTATATCATAGAATCCTCAATTGTAAAGGGCTGATTCTGGATATTTAAAAACGTTGGATGCTAGACTTCTGGTTGTGTTTCTGGTGTTACGTTTAAGGCCTTGTTTGGGAAAACTGTAGCTTTTGCTTTTAGGCAAAAGCAGAAAAAGAATCAGAAGTTACGAGTAGCAAAAGGAATCAGTCTCTGTGGGAAACTATATTCCAAAGTGCTGTTAGAGTTTAAAGTGATTTTTGTCTGTTTGGGAAGAACATTTGTTGTAGTTGTTATAACCCCAAATTGACTGAACTGTCCTTATAATAAATGATTTTTTTTTTTTTTTTTTTGCTCTATTGGTATAGTAGTGATTTTTTTTTTTTATATTAAAAATATTAATGATTGAGGGTACCCTAGGCCATATTTTTATCGAAATTTGAGCTCAGACTATTCCCCTAACAACCTAGGTGACACATCTCATAACCACACAAATAGCAAGAGTGGCAATGCATTAAAATGATAACCTTTGGAAAACACACACAAGACTTGACCTCTCGTCCAACCCCACAAAGGTGTATTACTAGGGATTTTGCTCACGTTTTTTTTTTTAATTTTTTTTTTCTTGCTTATAAAAAAAAAAAAAAGAAAGAAAGAAAGAAAGAGGAGCATGAATTGATTTTTTTTATTACAAATCCAAATTTTATGGAATCAATTCTTGAAAAAATTCAATAAGTATAAATGAATGAATGTATGAAGGGAGAAAAAAAAAAGATTTGAAGTTTAAATTAGGATCGAACAGGTCCAAGTTGGTTGAAGTTACCAAGACATTGATGCCAGCAGGAGAGAGGAGCACAACCGCAAGAAAGGAGAGGACTTGGGTCTGAAGTGGGGTTATTATCGTTTTGTTAAAAGATATGGGTGGAAAAATTGTTTCCATACTCAAGGCATTAATGGTAGTTTTGAAAATATGAAAGTTATTAAAATCCTCCGTAAAAGCTGAACCAGCTTCTAACTAAAAGCTTATGGCAGTCTGCTTATTATAGAATCACTTTTTGAGCTTAGAAGTGATTATGATTTAGACTACCAAACAAGACAAAAGTGATTTTAAGTTCACAAGTGATTTTTGACCATCTAAAAGCTTAGCCAAACAGGGCCTAAGTCAGGATTTTGTGAAGCTGAA